>JASANG010000113.1:0-43689 GCA_030248215.1 Enoplolaimus lenunculus
TTAAAATGAAATTTTGTGAATCACATCTTTCATTTTCCGGTTCCGGTTCCGGTTTCCAAATTCCGGTTCCGGTTCCGGTAAATCTAATTTGTTGTACCTGGTCCCAGCAGGTTTGAACTCTGCTCCAGTTACAGTTCATGTAACGTCCCACTGAGCCACTGCGCCTCAACAATCAACTGCTTATCTTTTCTGTTTTTACACCTTATAAGAACCTTCACTGGCTGCTGCATTGTAGGTACTGATACTTAGGAGTGATTTTATCGATCTACCAGCATCAGCATGAGTAATTACTGCTCGTCGCTATGCATCCGCATGTCACAGCCAGGATCTATTCAAGCGCAGCTCACGGGTACGCTACTGCAACCTAAACTCGTCAATGGTCCAGAAAATCAATCAATTACAAAAATTAGTAAAATGTTACACATATGTTTTTGGGGTCCACGCCGTGAATTCGAATATAGAATGGACGGTCAAGGGACGACCTTGTTGAATAATAAGGCATATCAAGCATGAAGAAGAATGGCGCTTGTCCGTTATGTGCACATGCAATATAATGAACACTGCACTGTATGTATGTGTGTGGGCACATAGAGTCGACATATATAGTCGACTAAAAATGCAGTTGTACAGGGCGGGTTACATGCCGCAGTGGTTAGAAGTATTCTCATAAGGCTGTAGGCTGAGAGTTCGATCCCCGCTCCTGAGGCCCGCTTTTCCAGCCGCTCATAGAAAGTCAAGTCCCAGTTCCCACTAGACTGACAGTCTTAGGATTTGGCTGGTCTCTGTCTCGCTTTTTTGAATCGGTGTTTGATGATGATGACAAAATGCAGATATGGCAACAGGCATAATTAGGGTAAAATCAACACGAATCAAAGTGTGATGCGAATGGAATGAGCACTTGGAAATTGGTTAGAAATGGGAAAGAAATTCTCGAAAACCTACAATTGCAAGATCACAGAAAATATGACATTTTTCAATGGCACAAACTGTGAAAATTGAATGAATTGGCATCAAGGGATGCCGAGGGTGAGCACCAGCGTGTCACAGAGTGCACATTGGGGCTCCACCCAACAGGAATTGCACGATGAAATGCTCGACCACATAGCACACATAAAAAAGTGAATATGTACGTAATACCAATTGCATAGTAGCTACGCAGTACATAGCGTAGTACACTAGTAAACAACGCATATAACAGCTAACACAAGTAGTTGTGTAGTATAGTATGGTGTGCCGTTGGCCTTGTGATATCACGGACCAGTGGTGTAGTGGGTAGCTTGTCAATCTTGGAAGCGGAACGCCCGGATTCGATCCCGGCTGGTCCATAAGCAAATTAGTCTGTAGCTAATAAATGACTTAAAATTGTAAAACCCTAATGCGAGGTTAACACCCCACGATAATTGGCTTTCAAACAAAAAAGTCTGTCAAAATCGATTCAGTGGTTCCTGAGATTCTTTTTGGAAGGACAGACGGACGGACAGCCACCTTTCGACTAAAGAGTACAAAACATAAAAAACTCGCGAAACTGAGGTAAATTGTTATCTCTTTCGTTTGTGTTTTGAAAAAATTATATAATGGAAATCGATTGTTCTCATAAAATTATAATCTGTTTTAATGGTTATTTTTAAGTCTTCGCAGTGCATATGACATAATGCAGTATCCAATTAGTTCTTTAATCATCGTACATTGAAATTCGGACGGAATCGGGAGAAATTTTGGTGTCAGCACATCACTAATCATAACGTAATTTATCGCGCTAGGTGATGATAAATGCGTAGCGCTGATCTCTCATTATTTGGACATGGCCATCATTACTATAGCTATTTTTACTACGAAGTTTCAGCGGTTTAAAAATATTTTCTGAAAATTGGTTTTTGATGCCGAACTGTACTTATTTCAACAACAAATTTGGCGTTGGTACGCGGCGAGTGCGTAACTGTAAGTATAGCTGACCCCTTGTTTTATTCTCAAAATTATACGTTTACATATATTTTAGGGATGTGCCGATTAATCGGCATCGGCATCGGTAATAATCGGCACTTTTCGTGAGTATCGGCATCGGCACTGTAAAAAATTACCGATTCTTTGCCGATACTTTGTGCACGTAACAATCAGTTGGAATGCTATCAATTTCATTTATGGGCGCATACCAGTTTGTCTGCTAGGGAAAATTGTTATCTCTTGCTTTTTTGTTTGAAAAACTTAATTAAAATTAACCGTTCTTATAAAATTATAATCGTTTATGATGGTTAGAGTTTAAGCCTTCATATAATAATGTAATGTAGTACTCTATCTGTTTATTAAGCATGGTTTACTAAAGTTGGAATCGGCATCGGCAAAATTTCAAAATAAGAATCGGCATCGGCAAAAATTTTGGTACCGGCACATCCCTAATATATTTGCTGTTAGTCAAATTTTTGTGGTTTGTGTTAATCTTAGTGTCATACGTAGTTAACCTTAACATATTACGTAAATTTTTCGAAAGTAACATTACTAGCAGCCGTGATTCGGTAAGCAATGGCGGATTATGATTATGGTGGCAGTGGAGGTGGCGGCGATATGGATGATGATTTTGATGACGTTGATGAACCGTCTACAGGTATCGATGACGTCACTCAGGAGGATGACGCAGATGACGTAGGAGGCGATCGGGTTGAATTTCTGGTTGATGACGGTACTGGTGATGAGCGGCGGCAAGGTATGAGGGCATTTTCAGAGAAGGGTGGTACAGAACCTCCAATTTGACCTAGTCCGCATCCGATCTCATTGCGGTTTTGCCGATTTATGTGTTGTATAAAATTGAAACTGCTGCCGTTAGACATATTCGCTTAGGAACGTGACTTTTAAAATATCAAAACCATAATTTTTTGACAAATGGATTGAAATCCGAACATCCGGTACTATGTAAGAGTTTGTGTAAAGTGATTCAGTGTTCTAACTCATAATCAAAACACAAACAGGTATTTCCGAGCCTTACTAGATTCGGGTTTTCCGAGTCCCATTTCGAACCTTCAATTTTTGTCGAAACTGAAACCAAATCCTGACTTTTGCTTCACCCGGAGGGCATCATCTTTACGACATTAGGGAGAAATATTTTAGTACTAGGATATGTTTTGAAATAAACTTCTCTTAATTTCAATGAACAAATGTTTTCTTGAACAATACTGATTACTGGTGGGAGAGAAGTAAAATAGAACTCGAATACGGGTGGTGACCAATTCCTAAAAGGAATGAGCGGTCTCCGTCCAAAAGCGAGTGCAGAAATTGAGACCTTGACTCAACTACCAAGACCGAGACTTCTCTGCGTCGATTTCGGCCAATTTTAAACCGTAAACGGCAATAAAGATAAAATTTGTTCATACGAAAGTTTTGAATTTTTTGTACCTCTGTGATGTTTTAGCATACGTAATAAATTGGTGTATCTGCTCAAAATTGCCGGTTAGAATCTATAATTCACATCGAAAAATCAACAAATGCAACTTCATCCGTTCATTGTGAACGTTGAGCAGAAAAACGGGAACTTTTTTCCTTTGGTCTTAGTTTTAACATACGTAGACTCAGCAAAACGAGACCGAAACTAGCTAAACACCGACATTTGCCGAGATCGAGACCGCACATTCCGTCTCCCGATTCCATACTAGGGTAAATTCCAAAGACGTGAGAGCCCATCGGGCTCGATTTTCATGCTCCTACGGCTGAGTGGTGATGGCAAACGCCTCCTACCCTAGAGACTGGCATTTGAATTCTAGCGTGAAATTAGATCAGGTGAAACTGAAATTGTTCACATGAGAAAGGGCTAATTGTAAACCGGAAATATAAAATTTTTCATCACCAAGGTATTCACTCTGTTTATTGTACACCTTCAGAAGGACAAGCGACGCAAGAACGAATTACAACGCCGTATATGACAAAATATGAGCGTGCAAGAATCCTTGGGACTCGTGCACTACAAATATCAAAAGGTGCACCGGTGATGGTTGAACTTGAAGGCGAAACAGATCCGCTAGAAATTGCCAGAAAAGAGCTGAAAGCTCGCAAGATTCCGATTATTATTCGGCGATATTTGCCAGACGGAAGTTATGAAGACTGGGCGGTCGACGAGTTGATTATTACTGACTTTTGATGCCGCGTATGGATCGACCAATTCATGGATCTCCCTGAAAGCTTTTTACAGGTTGGTTTTACCACCTTAGTAAAATTTATGTTTTAGTTGTTTACGCCATCATGAAATATGTAAAACGCTGCAATTCCTGTTACATGTATGTTTGCCAACCTGAAGTGTTTGTATTAATTTATTTGTTGCGACAGTCGTTAACAGTGAAGGAGAATCCACTCCACCGGAGGATGCATTCAAATGGCAAAACTCTTATACGCAATAATATGTAAAGTAAATTTGTATTTATTGCAAGAAAACCCGATAACAAATCCAGCAAAACGAGGCCAAGATTTAAAAGTCTAGGTCTTGATTATTTCTGAGCCGTGACCGCAAACGATTTTTCATATTTGCAACAAACTGAATTAAGGGATGATTGTAACAATTTTATTGAATTTTCTTGCTGTTTACGTGACACGTATTGTTTCTTTGTAACCTGCATCTTTTCTAGCCAGATTTTCATTGGTTTCGGCCTAAAGAATGACTATCGCCAGTCCTCAGTTATAAAATATTTCTAATAAGGTGAAAGGCAGTTTTCAAATACGTATAGCATGTCATTAGGTTTTGGAGTCTGAGTCTATTGAGACTAAGAAAACGAACTGAGCCCGAGAATAGTTGAAACCGAGACCGCTCATCCCCTATGTGTTGTAATCGGCTGGATACCAGTGAATAACTTTGAGTTTTCACCAAGCGGAATCCAAAATTTCTGAAAACTCGTGTATAAGAATAACTTTACGCCACTGATATTAGAAGTAAGTAAATCTTATTGGATAAAAACTGCCACGAGCAAGTCGTAGATCTTCGTATTTGCTTAGGTTGCGCAATATGAGGCTTTAAATTTAGACTTATTTTTACTTTTGAACCATGTTTGTACATTGGTTAACAATGCGTTTAATCACTACTGACTTCGGTCCAAAATTTCGGAAGTTGTGTTAGAATGAACAGACCAAAACCGTAAGTTTGGAATTATGAGCAAACTACAAACAAATTTTTATGTAAATTGCAATTATTCAAATGATTAATGAGGTATATATGGTTTTTTTCTCAGTGTTTCGCTGATTGTTTTGGATCATTTCTCGCTATTGGCATTCGACGAAGTCATTAGTTACCGTGTTTGGAATGGTGCAACCTGAACAAAATATGTACGTGACTGTCGGCTGGTATTGAATACGAAGCGGTTTGCCTGTTGCTGAAAATCGTTAAAATCATAAGTATGGTGTACAGTTTTGGGGTAGTCTAATTATTGGTAAGTTGCTATTTTCGGGTAGCAGTGGAACTTAGATTAAATAGACCTAAGATGCTGACAGGCTGAGATTAAGAATTACTAAGAGGATTATTTTTAGCAACAAAAGTATTGCAAATATTTGGCCTGGTTTTGAAAATTATACGCTAGGCATTGAACAGGGTATCAAGTATTTTTTGAAAATTAAAGTCGTTTCAGAGTGGATACTTTATGTGAAATGGAGAAAATAAGAACTCTTCTTGTTAGTTTTACTTTGTATATTCTGTGTACAAGTTTTCTGTACAAAAAGGGCTGCTGTGTCACAAACTCCTGAAAGAACAGTTTTGATTTCATGGAAAAACTGTTAGCGGGTGGATTTCATATTGTTTGTTTACGTTATTTTTCTGTGTTCTATGTTTTTCGATCTCAAGTTTTGTTATTTATGTTTGTTTGGCTTGTGCATTTATGCATACGCGCTAACATGGATATGGTAATCTCGCCATGAACCACGCTTCTTTTGAAAGAATTTACGTTTTGAAGTGCTATGATTTACGCTTACAGTGTACTTATTGCTTGCGAACAAATTTTCCGGTATCCGCAGCTACATGTTACTTTCCAGTCCGAGGTTCGATTCCCGGTGTGGCCATATATTTCGGAAAAATTAAGGAGAAAAACAGGTATATTCGCAGTTCTACGAGGAAAGTGGTCGTCCCGACCGTTCAGTTCTGACACGGGTCATTATTATTGTTGCCGTTATAGAAGTACTTACTCAATTTCACAGAGGTTTGCGCAGGAATAACTTTCGTGAATAGAAACGCTGCAACTCAAATAGACCTATGTGGTCATGGTAGTCACTTCATTGTTGTCTCTGTTTATTGTTTTTAAGTAAACATTGTTCAATGCTTTCTTTTCTTATGAATCTTGTTCTTATTAATGTATCCTGAGCGCAATAGTAGAATCAGTTGGAGTATGCCCAGATTTTGTTACTGATGTTCGATGTTTGAGCGGTTTCTACTACGGTGCAACACGAAATGTACTTCTGTCCATCAAAAAAAATCGACCTCTACATCTACTTGCGCTCTGCCAATTACAGAAGACTAACGAGTAGTTTTTGAACAGTAATAAAAATGTAAGATTTCATGTGAATAGCCGATATCAATCCGTGTAGATTGTGTGGTGGAAAAGGTTCTTGCGGCTGGTCACCTGTTTATACTCGTTTGTATTATGTTCCAGTTGCGCCAGAGATTCAAGTAGAGCTTTATGCGGTAGGGCGGAGTGGGTTGCCGCCATGACAAGTGGATCATATGCTATGCTTTTTAGCAATAAATATCTGGACATGTAGAGTACCGGAGCCGGGTGGCGATTTCTTTGCTAGGGCCGTCGGCTGCACCCTAAATAGGCACAAGTTCGAAGTTTATTTTCCTGTTCAACATTGAACACGGCTTCAAATTTATACAATTATTTTTTAATTGTTTGCAGAAAAAATAGAAAAATATTTAGTTTTTTTTATAAATTTAACACTTCAATCTATAAACATGGTGCGTATGAATGTTCTCGCAGACGCGTTAAAAAGTATCAACAACGCTGAAAAGCGTGGCAAGCGCCAAGTGTTGATTAGACCGTGTTCCAAAGTAATTGTTCGATTTTTAACCGTTATGATGCGGCATGGATATATTGGTGAATTTGAAATTGTTGATGATCACCGCGCTGGTAAAATTGTGGTTAATTTGAACGGAAGAATTAATAAGTGTGGTGTGGTCAGTCCGAGATTTGATATGTCGATACGCGATATTGAAAGGTGGACATCGAATTTGTTGCCGTCACGTCAGTTTGGCTACATCATTATGACAACATCTGGTGGCATTATGGATCACGAAGAGGCACGACGGAAGCATTTGGGTGGAAAAATATTGGGCTACTTTTTCTAGGACCGATTGTATTTTTGACTGGTTGTAGTGTTTATTGCCAGTAACTTAGTTTTGTCACAGGAAGAGAATCGAATTTTACTTTGTTTAATAGTTGTTTGGATGGCGAGTTTAAGCTCTACGTCTACTGATGATATCTGCTATAGACAGCTTAGAATAATAGAACAGCTTGCATGCGTTCACAAGTTTATTTTTGTTTTGGCATTTAATTTCCATACTGATGCCTGAATATCTAACGTGGAAGTTGTCTAGCTACTGAAAGGTCTATCATTATATACTCTAATGAAAGTTTCAATGATATATATACCAGGGCACAACTTGAGTTGAAAAATACCGGAGCCGGAGATTAACAAACTTTGCTGGAGCAGGAGGTGAGGCGAACCCAAGCTGTTAAAATTTTGTGCTTATTTTTTTTACGAAATTTTCTGAATGTCCTAAAAATTGTAGCAAAAGTTAAAACAAAACGCACCACACAAATTCTGATTACCGGAACCTCCGGCAGAAGTTCTGCCGGAGCTGGAGAAGGTCGATTTTTTGCCGGAGCCGGAGTTACGCCTTCGGGTGTACCCTGAATTGTATACCTACTATCCTGCTGATCCTTAAGGGAAGTGTAATATTTGGGGAGTTTGTGGTAGCTGTACTGTTTTATTTTTATGCTGCGAGTGCATCATTGTTTTGTTTCCGTTATTTTAAATTTGAAATTAATTGAATAAAAGTTGTTGGATCTGTGCTGAATAATGGGCGGACATTTCTCTATATGTATGATTAAAGTTTTAAGAGCACATTCGAATTTGGGCTGTAATGTGGAACCTCAGGTGAAATATACCGGGTTCGAAGGTCAACAGAGCTTGTTGGAGTGGGGTAACGTTCAATTTAATAGGTAATTGAACAATGTTAACTTTAGCAAGTATCTATAAAGTATTGTTAAAAGTTTGCATTGTTTATTTTTCAAGTTTCTGCTGGATGGATAATAGCTTGCGTTTAAGGCTTTCTCGCACAACTGCAGTACATAGAAAAATATATAAATCGTTATATTCAAAAAATATTGTCTGAAACTTAAGACAATTACGTCTTTATAAGAACCCCAAACACAAGACATTTATTGTGTTGAAAATTTAAGATAGTAGGAGTCTTGACATTTCAAGACTATTTCGTGTGTAGATGGCGGTTAAAAAACACATTTACGCCTAGGGTATGAAGGTAATAAACGATTTGTCTAGTAATACCGTCCCAAAAGTAGCATAGGTAGAGATTGAAATACGTTCTCCCGTATTTGCTTACTGTAGTGATCCGAATATTTACCACCGAAAATTCCGGGACCTCCGGCAGGAATTCTACCAAAGCCGGTCGATTTTCTGCCGTAGCCGAACCTCCGATTGTACATCATTGCATAGTATTGCCAAAAATTTGTGGTCCAGTGTACACCTCATCATATGTTCGTAAACTGTACACGTACACTTTATTACAAAAAGCGATTACATCCAAACATTTACGAATATACAAACACACATAGCAAAATTGCAATAAGCAAGTTTCCAATCAAATTTTATACAACTCGGTACATTCTGTTTTCATTTTGCAGCATGACTAATCTTTCTACTCATAAGGAACATTTCTGTTGCCTCAGGCATCCCGCCATATTATCCCTTTCTCATATGAATATTTTCTAGTTCCCATGAGACCTACTTTTATTCTAGGATTCGAACTCCAGTGACTGGGGTGGGAGGCGTATACCATCACCACTCAGCTATAGGAGTTTGACGCTCGAGCCCGAGGGGGCTCTCACGTCTTGTGGTGATTTAGTACTATGTATACATATTGCAGTTAACACGGTGCGATATATACTATTTAACGTATACACACTGCGCTGAGTTGCCTACAGGCAACTCAATGTGAGAAGGGATTAAATAGTAGATCACAGCCGTACAGTGGTATACGCATAAGTTAAGCCTAACTGTAAGGATAAACCTAAGATAAAACCTAAGACTAAGCAAAAAACTTATGGCAATCTGAAGCTTATTCCAGAGCAGTACCGCTGAAAAGGGTCCGCCCTTGATCAATACAGAGTTGCAACTTTTTAAAATTCAGAAATTTCAGGGCTAATATATTAAAAAAATAAGAGTTAGAAATTGCTAAAAAATTGGCAATCAAAACCTCTCGAAACTTTAAACTAAAGAGAAAAGACAGTATGTCTCGGAAAATCCTATAACTCAATTTCGGTTTAAAAGTTTCGATAACTGAAAAGTTTTCTACCCCAATATTATTAACAACTTGGTGGACAATCTTAAACGTAACAACTTTATTTTAATCTTTATACCCTCGCTCCTTATAAAACTTCCTCACCTGTCGTTCATAATATTCTGGACCGCGGCCTGTCAAACTTTTTGCAGCTGTACGATACGCAGAACCCCTAAACCTATAAACAGCTCGATTTCTACGCGAAGCAGAGCCAAACGAAACGTAACGCAACTCGGAGTCTGAATTACAACAACGCGATGTAAAAACGCGAATACCGAACATTACCAAAATACAAACAAAACAAATTAAGTAAATATAAAGTTGAGGCAGTCGGCCAGGATTCCAAAATACGCAATAATTGACTAATATCCGTTGTGTAAAATGACTGTTAGAAGTCGCATGGTTCGGTTCAAATTCAGATGAATCATGCCGGTTCGCGTTGATTCCAAACGGCGATGGTGGAAATTTGCCTGAAATAAAAAACTGGACAATCGTTCAACGGCATATCCAGGATGGTATCAAGTGGCAAACCCACTTGCGATTTTTGTTCGTTTTTAAACATGCTATCCCTTTGCAACACAAGGAATCCTCTTCGTATCTTTTAGAGAACGGAACCCCTTTCCAAAATTCAGACGACTTCCATGTAACCGTTGGTGCACGACGTAAATATAAGTCATAACCATTAATAATCTAGCTCATTACCCCGTCACGTCTGCCCTTTATAAAAATACCCCAAAATAGTTAATATAACAAGCATAACTGGGCCACTTACTCAACATAACCACCCCATATCCGACATTCGAAACTCCGGCGAGATAGCTACAAGTCGGAATGACAATTTCATGTATGGCATTCGACGAAAGAACAAACGCAATTGAACCGTGGCTTCCGCTAGCCGTTCCTTGACTCGAATCTGGATTGAGATCAAACGAATGCAGAGGTCCCAGTCGTTGAGTGTGATAATTCGATGTGTCCACAGATCGGTTACGATACGAAGCCTAAATAGAATTAACCAGGCTTCTGTCGTATTCTCAAACGTGTGCATCGTTTGTCATCAATTGATCACACATGTTTTGCGCAACTTTCGAACAAATGAATGGTGAATTTTGAAATTTAGCACATTTTTTGTATTTTATTCACAATACTTCTTTGCAGATTGAATGATGTTCAAATGAAGTAGTTCGATTGTTGCGACAGGCGTTACACACAGTACTGGTGCGCACATCATATGGCGTCCACATTCAAATAACAACACTTAAGGCAGGATTCGATCTGAAGCCTCGTTCATGATTTAGCAGTTTCTGGTTCCTGTTTCATGAATACAAACTGGAACCGGAACTTTTAGTTTGGCCACTTTTTACAAAATCGCTCTGCAAAATAGCTCCTTTTACCCGGTACTTTTGTTTTTAACTTGAGTATGGGTACGATTAAATTTTGTTCAGTTTCATTTTATATCAACAACATTTTCGCGATAACAGCGTTTTTATACCATATAAAAGTTGCTCCCTCGGTAAATGGAGCGTTAACGAAATCTAACAAGCGTTGCGGTTCCAGATCCGGTTTATCAATTTTCGGTTTCGGTTTGCAAGTCGGTTCCCGTCAAAACTTTACTTATGGCGTGAAATCTATTGACGTCTCCAAGTAGTAATCTGTTATAATTGTGCAATCACGTTCCAAACTGTGGCTTTGAACGTGATTGTTCGTTTTTTGAACGCAACGGCTCGCGAACGCAAATTGAACTGATCGCGATCACAGCGGCCATAACCGCAACCTCACTGGCGATTGCCTAACATTACGGAAACGGTTCAAACGCGATTATAAATCCACGACAACAGACTCATGCAGAATTACTGCGCGCACACTTAATTCTGTGGGTGACATTTGCAAATTTATGATGAACATAATATTAAATTATGATTGAATCCAGTCCACAAATTTCAAAACTTACATAGCGCTTATGACCCGAAATTGCCAGATTTGGTTTAATTTTCTGTACAATCTGAATAATAAAAAAAGAAAATTGCTGAAAATAGTTAAGCGATTACGAGCAAAGCTAATTCATATTTCATTGAAACCGATCAAAGTGGTAATAAACTAATACAGCTAATTTTAAAATATACAAACAATCTCGACATATTAACGTCTCAAATAGATTTTAACAGCTGGACAGTTTCAAGACGTTGAACAGACAGTTCCGGTATTACTTTGCATAAAATACTAATGTACCCGGCGCGTGCGGGGTTTTTCATTCATCCACCCGATTTATTATGTATGGCTACATGAGCTAAAGAACCAGTGTCTTTGACTGCGCAACACATATTTTAGTCGCCATACTGCCTGTAGCCACTTTAAACGCAGTACACAGCGCATATAAACAGTGTGAACTTACGTACTTGATAACCATCACGAGTGATGGAAAAGCTTTCAATGAGCGATGCATGACTGAGCAAAATACGTGAATCGTTGCGTTTCAGGCGTAATTTTCCGGCCGCAGCAACTGGTGCCGTTTCAATTCGCGAATATTTACCAGTGAAATAGTCAGCCTTAAATTAAAAATTAAGACCGTGAACAACTTGTTTTGTAAGTTGATAAACCGTAAAAAGAATCTAATGTCGTTTTCGTATATGATGCCGCACAGCGATGAATGACGCGGCACGACAAATATAGCCCGCCCATAGGAACGCACAGTCTCCGCAACTTACAACAAAAAATTCAAATTCTTCTACAAGCGATCGTTGTTCGTTGTTTGTTAGCATATTGGTTTTAAACGCGTGTTCAAAACGCTGTTCTGCTTGAACGTTTAATGGACGAGCTCCTTCGCCACCAACATCATTGTCTCCTGGCACGAAAATTGTCTGAAATTGAACAACTGCAAGACTTTGGCTGAGTTGCTGAAATCCTCAATATTGCATATTTATGTAAGTATATAATGCTTATGCTTACGTACTTATTTAAGTCGGTATGTTAGGTAAATACTTAACATTTTGAAAAACGTATACGACAGTTTTGAGATTGTGCGAACAAAGACACCAAAGTTTTGCTTTATATTACGTATGAGGTATTTAGGGTCTACAGTCTTAGTCCAATTTATTATGTCAGAGCTGTCAGTTTGTGCCAAAACAATGTTGGTCTGTGACTTAAGCCTTTTAAGTATTACTCAAGTATCAAGTTATACTTATGCAGGCTTCCAGAAACCCAGATTTTGTTTATTTACGCCAATACAACTGGTTTAATTATTATTGAATGAAATGATTGGCAACTCGACAGATTTTAACACAACATACTGGGCAGTGAGCCAGTAATGTTATGTTGCGTGACATCTGCAGTGCATTAACAATGAAAATACTAGAACAACAAAAATTCGTTGCTGTAGCGAACAACAAAAATTCGTTGCTGTAGCACGCATTGAAATGCACTACAGTTAAAACAATTACATGACCGTTGTTCACGAAACGAAACTGTCAAACAATACAAGTAACATTTTGATCAAAATTGTTACTCTTGCCTAACAAAGGCAGACCTTAGACAAAAGTACTGCAGTAATATAATATATTTGCGCAACTACAAATACTTTACCAAAATAGAACCCAACGGATCTGATTCTGATAAATTATCATCAATTTAAAAAAATCAAAAATTTTACGTAAAACGTAATAAAAGACACTACGTACCATGTCCTTATGATAAGCATCATATGCCTGCAATTCCAAGCTGCTCACCTTAACCGATTCCAACTCCTTACGTTGCAATTCAAATACATCTCGAAACTGTTCAACCATAGCATCATAGTCTGAGTCTGAGTTAATCGCCGACCCATCCAAAACTAAATCACCCAAGAATAGCACAATGTCTGGCTTCACAATATCAAACGCATAGCGGAACGTCTTGCGTAAGTAACTGGAAAGAAAGTCAATAATGAAAACGATGACTAATGCGTAACTTACTGACATTTCGCCAGTCCAATCTCAAGTAAGGACAGGTTTTTTCGAAGGTGCACCCGGGTGCGACACGTGGGGATTTGATGGGTGGGGGCTTTCTAGAAAACAAATATTTCGCAAATTTTATTGTATTTGTAACAGTGCTTTTGTTTATATTTAGTATTTTGAAGTTTAAAGGTAGAACAAATTTATTTTATCTACGTTAAAAGTGGTGCAAATCGATTTCAAAACTTTCAAATTATAATAATTTTCAAACCGGGCATGCCGGGGAAGCCACCATCCACCCAACTAGCGAAATACCAGTTTCTATTTTTAATCAAGTCGTTCAGTCAGTAGCGCTTTACACTGGAAAACATGCGCATCACCCACGGCTCTCAAAATAAGAAACATGATTGAATTTTTCTACTGTTTATTCCAAACAGTTAAACTGAATAGCCATGTCCGCTACCAATATGTGAAAGACGGTGTTATATTTGTTATAACAAATGCAATTTCACCAACAAATTAAAGAACTTCTTACAAGACAGACGAGGAAAAGTACAGTTCGGAGCCGCTAAAAGTAGATACAAGAAGTTTGAGGAGGGTCTACTTCATGGCAGCGTACTAAGCCCAACCTTATTCACGATTTTCATCAACGATAACACAGTCGGTCTCTCTGAAGGTGAGAATTGCTCGCTGTTTGCCGCCGATCTAGCGACATGGTCACGACACCGGAACATTGCAGAGATCGAAGACGATATGCAAGATGCCGTGGACGCAATCGTTGAATGGAGTGATAAAAAAAAGGATAATAAGTGAAGAGAAGACTGAACAGACGCTATTCACGACATGGAACAAAGAAAAAAGCGTGGTCCCGGAGATCATGATGCGTGGAAAACGTCTGACATTTTCGAAGAATCCCGTCTTTCTGGGAACCACATTCGATCAACATCTGAGCTTCAAAAACCACGCTGACAAGATCAAGAAGAGAATGAGTCAAAGAAACAATGTGTTACGCTCACTAACCGGTAAAGACTGGGGATGCAAAAAATAAGATATGAGGCTTCTCTACAAGTCATTCATTCGTTCTGTTGCTGAGTACGGGATCCCAGCATGGGGTCTGAGCATGTCAGAAACAGTAAATGAAACGATAGAAACAGCCCAAAGAGAAGCCGCTAGAATCATCACCGGGTGTGTCAGAGGAACAAGAAATGACAGTCTTATGGTTGAAGCCGGGCTACCACCACTGAAGTACAGAGCACACTGAGAAATCATTCAGACTACCCTCTGGAAACCCCCGGCGCCACATCGTTGTCCCAGAAAACAGAATACCCAAAAGAACATCCAAAGTCCAATGGCGGGACGAAGCCAAACGCCTTGCTGAAAACACTGGGCTACAAGGATTTCGCCGAGAGGAACTAAAACCATTCCAACATCCCCCGTGGCTGAAATGGAAGACAACCACCTTCAACGAAGAACTCGCGACAACAGTGACTAAAGACATGCCACCAGAAAAGTGTAAACAAGCAGCAGAAAGTACTTTATCAAGTCTGCCGAAGCCCGCTCTCCAGTACTGCACCGACGGTTCCGCTGAAGGCGGAATCAGCAATCGTGGTAGCGGAATTCTGGAAATCAATGCAAATGGAAACACCAGAGAACGATCGGTAGGGGCTGGACGTATTGCGAGCAGTGCCAAAGCAGAAATTGTTGCCATATATGAAGCGCTCAACATGGTACAGAACAAAGTAGACAACAACGATATAAAGTATGACGAAGTCTGTTGCATCTGCTGTGATTCAAGATCTGCCATACAAAAGCTCAAGAAAGGACCTCATCTGCAAACCGACATCATCTGCAACAGGATCTGGAAAGAAATTTCACGCCATACCGAACAAAACGGTATAAAGTTCCTATTCCAATGGGTTTCCCGCCCATTGTGACCTCCAACGCAATGAAAACGCAGACACGCTCGCGAAAAATGGTAGCACCAAAAACCAACAAGACGTACCGATCGACATAAGCTCCGCAAAATCTGTGATCAAGAAAAGCTTCGCCAAGAAATGGGAATATGAACGAAAGCCAACCTTTGATAGTGCACAATTCGTGCCGGCTAAGCTGGAAAGTGGTCTCACGCAACACGCAAAACGAACACTTGCCCATATGAGAACTGGAGGCAAATCCTTCTACCTTGCCAGCTTCAAGCATGCCGTGGATCCCAATGAACCACCGCACTGCAAACGATGCTTTAACAGTGACGAACCCATCGAACACGTGATGAAAGAATGCCATATTCTTCACCAGCACAGAGAAATCTGCTCAACAAAGATGACCCGATGAAAACATTGTACGATGGTCCAAAGAAAGCGTATACCATCCTGTGCAGGGCCGGAGTTATCCCCGACCGCATGTGACCTCGTGGTCTCCAACCTTGAAATGAAGAAGAAGAAAGAAGAACCTCATTTAATATTTATCGCGTTTCACGCACATGCGAGTCCCTAACGTTTTTTGTCACCAAAATTTTCCTGGTTTTTATTACTGATTTTAAAGAAATATTCGAAATACTAAGGTAGCCAGTGCACACAGAATGTTTAGACAGCAGTTTTATTTGATGTTACGTATCTGCAATCTCGACATTTGGTTACATCCTAGTTAGCAAAAATTCATACTGATGCCTAACATTTCAATCAGCTATATAACTAGTGGTCATAAACCAACAAATTTCAGTGATATTTGCCAAAATAGATCTTTGACAAACGTCACCCAATTTTGCCGCTGGTGAATAAAAACATATGCTTTTCAACAATACTTATATATAAAGCTAAAAATGCGCAATATTTGTTTGCACTGTTAATTTAGAGATTAACTGGCGGCATTACAGAATAATAATGCTATTTATTAAAATTTCAAAACCGGTTCTTTTTCGGTAACACCTAGTGAACACCACAAAAAAACAACAACGTAAACAAAAAATCCGTTTTGCACCAAGTTGTGAAAAATCTTGGCTTTAAGTCAAACTTGACCAGAAAACTTTGACGTTTTCGGCTGCAGCATATTTTGCCGAATCGCAAAACATTTTAAATGTGGCATTAGTCAACAATTAAATTGGTTCGAATTTTCAGTGTGCTTGTGCAATAAGCGTACAAACAAAAAATGCTCAATTAGCGCTGTTTCCTTTTTTTCGGTAGCTCCATTATATAATAATTGTTCTTAAGTAACAGTTTAAACTACAATTATTAATACTAATATTCTCACAAGTTCAGGCTGTCATCGAATAAGCATCCAGCCAGGTTCCACAATCGTTTCTTTTTCTTCCAATATATAGAAATTATAAAACATTGTTACACAATAAAATTATATGCGTAATATCTTTTACAGAATTAACTTTCTATTCTGATTAATTGGTGTAAACACCTAACTCAAAGCCTCTAAACTAACCGTTTCAAATCCCATCGCTGTAACAGTTCAATTATGCCCTGCCCAGACTGAATGCTGATCAACAGAGGGTCCGATACAACTAATAGTTTGACACAATTTATACGTGCATCTGGAGTAGACTCTAGAAATTGTTCATTAGTAGCGTCGATAGGAGTAGGTAGGGCAATAAAGTACGACGCTTCACCTGCTCGATCGCAAGCCACAGGAAGATTCACACGTAATAACTGTCGCCATGATAAACTCGACAGTAAATACGTGATATACTCCTGAAACACACGAAATACAAGAAGCAAAACTGGACACAAACTATGAACTAGATGTAAGACACTTTTTAACTCTTCCGGTTCCGATATAACCCAATCGGATGGAAACCAGATATTGACGGTTGTAGTTCCAAATATCATAAAAATGTTTTCACATGTTGGAATACTAGATATTTTCCAGCGACTGCAATTCCGGGCAAGTCAACTCAAGAGCGGACACTCGCTGTCATGGGATGAAAAATCCAAGCCAAAATTTATCTCAAATCCGTAAATACAGACATTTGCACGACTCAAATACTTCCAACAGTGCACAAATTTATACCGTATATCCGGTTAACATCCGGTTCCGGTATCCGGTCCGCCTATTGTATGAGACATCGCATCGCATACATAAGAATTACAATCGTGTTGGGGTCAACATGTGTGTAACTTTAAAACCAAGTGCAGACTTTAAAAATGATTGGTGACCCCACTCGTATATATCAGTCGTCGTCGGCTACGAAGAAATAATTTGAACCAACCTACAGAATTTCACTTCAGATCAAATGACTTTCGTAACTAATTTGCCTCAAAAAAATTAATTACATTCGATATTGGTTTAAAATACAACGACAACAGGTTTTTCGCTCGAGAATTACACATTTAAAAATGCACGGTGTGGTATCACACTGTGACACCAAATTTTTTGTTGACATTGAGAAAACCTTACCAAATAAAACACAATGACCAACAAAAGCAGTACAACGACCTTTGTGCGACAGCTCTCTAACAACCTAATTGGCACTAAGTACATAAATAATAATTCGCATACCCACTAAATCACATCATAAATATTAGCGGTATTAAAAATTCACAGGGCTACGTACGTACCGCCTTACATAAAGAATACCTGCCAAACTTGAAGAAACTGCGTTGTTTTTCTCTATAAACTGATAAAGTGGGGTTTGTCAAAACTGCACGGTCGGGACGACCCCTTTCTCCAAAGTACTGCGAATATACATAATTTTTCCCTTAATTTCTGCTAAACATATGGTCACATCGGGAATCGATCCTCGGACCTCTCGCTCGCGAGTCAAGCGCGCTACCCATTAGACCACGCGGCCCATATTATATTTTTCTCTACTACTATAGGCACACGTGTATGTATGTGTCTTACATTATATACACTATGCACATACACATGCTGCAACACATGTACTAACATTCCCCCTGCTTTAGGCGGTCGGCAAGGACCGCGAATCCAAAATTCTCCGAATCCAATAGGCATGCTACTTACAGCGTGACTCTCGGTGGGACCTTGCTCATTCCGTCGATACCATGCGAATGCTTAGCAAAGGAGTAATAGCTCCCATACGTTTTGGAATAAAGATACTTTGCCTCCCCTCCCCCATTTTTTGGATCCTCATTTTGCGAAGGGCAAGTGAATACAATCTGCCGCGTAAGCCCAATAGTGTACAAGATTCGCTCGAGGGGCTGTAAGAACTTCAAAGCTTATTTTTTATCAAACTGGTATGTATGATTTGCACGTGCACGCGTTCGTTACAAACAACTGCAAGGTTAATAACTATTACAGCTATTTTTTTCATATTTCACATTCTCAAACTGCTACGACTCACTAGCTATGTTATAATCACGTTAACGTAAATTAAAAACGTTTAGCATTTACAACAAGAGTTACCATTCCCTAAATTGCTAACCACTCTCTTATGATTTCACCTTTCCCACCTTTATCATTGGCTCTAGTGTTTCGCTAATCTTGACCATCAAAAACCGAACGCGAATTGCCACACCATTAAAGTTTACATGAATCACATCGAAGTACAGTTTTCATCTTTCGTTCTATGAAGAACGCCCCAAAACTTGTAGCCAAACGCACCGAACAATAGTATTTTTGCAAAACTACAGAAAATTTCACTAGCGAAATTGCTAGAACGTTCGGCAGAATTATTACCGAAGCGGAGTCAAAGCCGGAGGTCGATTTCATACCGCAGCCGGAGCCGATGCCGCCTTTCATACAGTATACCTTAACACCACCAAGCTAACGGCTTAGTGGAACGCCAGAATCAAGCGCTTTTATGTGAATGAACAAACCGTTAGCTGAATTGACACCGGAAAAATCGGACGAATTTATCAATCACGTATTATTCGCGTACCGCACTACGGTTCATGCATGGACCGGGCAAACACCATTTTTTCATGTGTACGGCCGTGACCCACATTTACCGCGTCAAAATCCATTGCATGCGATATTTATTACCCGCTGCGGATATAGACGGCCACACAAAGAATTTAATACAAGCGCTTTCGAAAGCTACGGACTTATACACTCACAAGCTATTTCATAACAAAAACCGAACTAAATAGTCAAGCAAATATTTTAACCTAGGTACGAAAATGATAAATTTAGAATTTTAAATCAAAAGTCTAATTTGCGAATACACCGAAATTGTCGCTTTCAAATAACTAGTAAAATTCTTTCAAATGCGGCACAAAACGTTATCATTAACTCCAAAACATAGCGTTCTCACACACAATAATGTCGACCGCCGTAAATGACTTATGCGGGGTAGTCGTTATAACCGGGGCACCTTGGGACACATGTTATCGCTAATAGACTGACTATTGGGTAACATTTTTCTGCTTGTAGACTCCATATCGTATTCAAAAATTCGTATTTGTCTGCCATTACCATGTGTAGTTCAGCTTATGTTTTTCAATATCATATGATACGCGAGGCACTGTCTGCGAATATCATATGATATATTTTCAAATGTCTACATGCTTAAGGCAATATATATTCAATAGTCCTGTTCAATATCATATATTATGATACTAGAATGTGAAATTTGAATCTTTGAATTATGAACTGTGGTACTAAGCGATTTTGTGTCGGAAACGATTTGCAGGCGTGTGTTTGGCATTTAAAGCACATCTGTGCCTCCGCCGTGTGACTTTCCATTTATTTATCAGCACCCAATGATTATAATGCTCGTTGAATATCATACGATATTCGTTGAAATTTTCGAATATTATATGATATTCGCATTGTATAAAAGTAAAAGATTGACGGTTTTTATGTTGAAATTCTAAATCGCAAATATGCAGATTATCTAGCAACCTTTCATACGCACTGCACATAATACTTGAGCACACAGTTTTAATATGGCACAAGTTACTTGTTCATTGTGCTTGATGGAATACAGACAAATTAGTTGAACGGAACAACATAGGTAAATTTCTCGTTCAATCATCTTTGTACAGTTAGTTGTCAAAATTTTTTGTTTAAAACTGCTTTTTTAAGAAATTCCGACAATTTGTCATCAAAATTGTACCAAAACTTATAGCCAAACCCATCGAACAAATAAATGTTTGTTGAACTATAAAAAATTACAGTAACAAGTGTACCGGAATCTTTATAAGCAGAAATTTTACCGGAATAGAGGACGCTTAAAGGAATCTTAGTCTTTTTATGCATAAACACATATTAATGTCGTATTTTATTCGAATCATTCCACAAAATTGATATTGCGGTTTTTGCACTGGTCTTTGCTCTGGAAAATAAAAAAAAAACCTTTGTCTGCCATGCCTGTTAGCACTGTGTCCTGGTACGTTGAAATGAACGCTAGTATGCCTATTTCGTGTTATTTAATGAGTTTTTAGCAAAATTGAAATGAATATTGCCAGAAAAACTAAGTATACCCTGCCTATTGTCACGTTAGGCCAACATAGTTTCAACGTGGATGTCCAAATAGTACCGCAGCATAGCAGACCCGTGGCCAGCTGATTTTCCTACAAAATTGGCTACAAAAATTTCACGAGGGCATGCAAGGGTTTTCGTTGACTTACAATCAAGGTTGAAATGGGGGGCAAAGCTTTTCCTGGAGGGGACTCAGCCCTCCCTGCCCCCCTTGGCCATGGTCCCGCAGTATAACGCAAGGAACAACGCCCCCAACTACGCGAAGCTTAGAGTGCGCCATTCTCACTGGGTCAACTTTGCCGCATGGCCTCAAAAAATTTTAAGATCAAAAGAATTCAAAAATTTTTAAGAGTAAAAGAATTCAACAATTTTGCCTTCGTGAAAAAACTATTCGGCTCCTTTACTATTCAATATTTTCTGGAATTTTCATGAATATTTTATTAAACGATATCTGCTCTGCTTAATTGACTTGAGTGAAAAGTAGGTCATGAAAAATATAACGCTTATTGGGATCCTGTAAAAGTTTTTTAGCCGTGTCATCATGAATAGAAAGATTGTTATATAATGACTGTCTATTCGGGTGTGGTGTTTTCGCTATATATATATTTGCGTAGTTAGCTTCGGTCTATGCGTTTTTTAAAGTTGCTGCTTCGAAAAGTTTTCGCTGATCTTTGATGTTTCGCATTTACGTATGAAACTTAATACATCTATGCACCGGGATATAGAAAAGTGGGCCCATGCAGAGAACAGGTCCGGAACAGTAGTATAAGCATATCCCTAAGCCTAAACCTAAGCGTAAGCATAAAGATGAGCCTATTCATAAGCCTAAGCGTAAGCCTAAGGCTAAGTAAAAAAGTAATTCAAAAGCGTAACCTGACTCTATTACAGCCCCGCCGGAGAACGATTTGGCCCTGTTCTATGCATGGGCAGAAAAGTGTAGTATTTTGGAGAATTGTCAAGATTCACATACCTAAATATGGTTCGACCAAAAAAGAAGGAAATCTATTTAATTTTATCGTTATTTTTTAGTAAAACATCTTAATTTCCACCGAACTAATATTCAACACCTAGCTATAACATTTAGCGCATCAAGCCTGCCAACAGTAATTATTCAGCGGCCACACAGGCCTAGTTACAAATTCAAATTTACATTACGGCTCAGGCACCACGCATAGAATTTATAAATTTTACGCCGCTTAACAGTGCCTAACTGCCTAACCCCAACTTAAGTTCTAAGAGAGAATAGTTGGAGCCAGAGTCTCCGTGAAGGTGTGGGTTTAGGGTTTGATTTTAGTATAGTTTTAGCTATAATTTGAAATATAGTTTGGGTGTGGCACTACCAACTGCACCATTAAGCTAAAGAGCTGGAGACACTCGAGCCAGTTGGGGCTGTGCAGTCTTATGGAGATTGTGTCGTATGCACGTAGTACCTAAATAATAGTATACACAGTATGTTGTGCATTATTTCAAAGACACACGGTGCGTTGAATTGCTCATAATCAACTCTATATGAGAAGCAAGCCCGTAGCCAGTTCATTTTGCTAAAGGGCCAAAGCTTTTCCAGAGGGGCTCAGTTCCCCTTGGCCCTTCTTGGCTACGGAGCAAGTGAGAAGGGGTTAATATTTGAATAAATAAAATGAACATCGTCTATGGACTTCATTATTGACGTATTTTCAAGTTGAATTCGCTATGTATTCAAAAAGAATCTTTTATTATTTTAATAGATAAAACGGATTTGCGTTTAGAAATAAGTTTTCTCACATACTTAATATTGAGAACACATTCGTTGTTCGCCATTCTTCCTTATTAAATTCTGAGCCTTTCACAAAAATTTTGCTGTGGATGCGGTGGGGCTCGAACCCACGACGTACGGTTTACCTGTCCGCTGCTCTAACCACTGAACTACACAGCTATGCAACCTTTTCGCTACAATGGCTTTATATGCCGTAAGTTGGTTTCCAAAAGATACGTTTACGATACGCCGTGACACAAGAAGGTCCCTGCAGGATCCAGGGCGGATTGCAGGCCACGACCCTCACCAGAGATCAAAACCAAAATTTTCCGTTGAGATTCATAGCACAAAAATTGAGTTTGGCTTCTTATTCTTTGCTATTGCAACTTTTTCACCATTATACACATGGCTGGAGCAGCCGCTCAATGCCCCCCTTTTGGGCGGATCTTCACCCCATATGAGCCCCCAACCTAAGCAGTTCAAAATGGCTTCGCAATCGCTTCTGTCGCCAATGTTTCTTCTACTATTGTAGTACCCTGATCATTTTTAATGGCTTCAGACACTTGACACAACTATAATATCCACCGGGTTGCTAAATGTCAAAAATAAGTTCTCGCTTATACGCTCGCTCGCGATTCATTTTTTATTATAAATATCTACTCTCTTGAAAAGAAATCTTAGCTACACCACTGGCTTAAATTTAGAACCGGTTGTGAATAGTTCGCGATTTCCACTGCTCATCGAAACCACCAACTCCGCGTTCAGGTCCGTCTTCCAATGACGCTTATACCGTTCTGATTCAGTAAATGCAGTCGTTTCCCCTTTTATTCCCCCAACACCGTATTAAAGCTGAATACCGGTAAAGCACAAATACGACTAGACAGGTATAATACTTAGATTGCCGACCTTATTCACGCTAGTTGGGCCGAAAGTTCCTTTGTTACAGGTGCTTTCCGCACATCAACTACGATATACTTAACCCTGTTGTTCAACTAAGTCACAAGCTCAAACTGTACAAAACCATATGCAAACTTAACGTGACAACCGAAATACTCCGTAAAACCCCAGTTAACCGTACAAAATCCCAAGAAATACCCAGATAACAGCCGAGACTAGCCCCGCTAGAATCGACAAACTCCAGAAACAACTCCAAATATATCCCCAAGAACCCCGTTAACACACTCCCCAAATAACCCCGATTTCCCCTGGTACTGCCCGTAGGCTCCGTGCTATGCGCTTCAATCGCTGAATCCCTTAAAGCCGGTTTCGCAGTGCTCACATTGAGCTACCGGAACTCGAATTCCAATTAGATCCTTATCCGCCTAAGTCGGCCGGTTCACCTATGCAATTCAACTCCGCTAAATCACTAAAATAACTCCCGTTCACAAACCGCTAAGAAACTCGCAAGCAAAAATGTGTCGCATTCTCTAGGTTAAAAAAACAATAATGATTATGGAGGCTGGCTACTCCAGCCCCCATTTCGAGTTGGTTTGCATATTATTGAGTGTCCCGGGCGTCTCGGGCCCCTAAGGGACACTCACGTTCACCACTGCAATATAGCAACAACAACAACATATAAAAACCCCCCTGACCCCTAGCTAAGACATTTGGCGCATCACGCCAACGAAAATATATATTAAATGGCCACGCAGGGCCCCTGATGCTAATACCTTGCGGACGCAGCCGCCATACACAGATGTTATGAATTTTACGCCGTTTAGCAACGCCTGAGCTTAACTTAAGTTAAGAAAGACTAGGCAGAGCCGAGGACTCACTTAAGGTGTGGTTTAGGATTTGGTTTTAGTTTTATTTTAGTTTTTAGTTTGAAATATATTTAGGAGTGGCAGAGCCACCTACAGCGGTAACGGTGACGTGTGCCTTTCCCATTGATTGGAGAATACGTAGATTGTATCAGGTTTTACCGTTTAGCTACTTTAACTCAACTCAAAAGTTAAAAAAATTTCCGCGCTTCGTGCGAAGTTTAATTTTAAGCCATTTCGCTTTTCAGATTCAACATTTTGCAACTTTTGCTGAAGCTGATGGTTTCGGGATTGTGTACGCACGGATATACTAGGGGCTATTGATAACCTTCGGCGTTGGAGGCTCGCAAGGCTTCCACAGATAAATTGCAGACGACTACAATAAATGTCAATCATTTTGCACGTACGAACTCATTCGTTGTGTATTGCATCATGAATATTTAGTAGGCCAATCTGCTATTCAGGCCAATTACATATTGGCCCAGGCCAATCTGCTATTCAGAGCAAAGAGCAGATTGGCTTAGGCCAAATAGCGATTCTAAGGTGTAGCAAAACAACGGTGATGTAACACAAACGCTGATTGGTTAAAAGTATTACGTCTGTCGAAATAATCAAATCTGATTGAGTTTATGTAGTCAAGAAAAGCCTATTTCGGAGATAGTCACTTTGATTCACCATTTTCTACAGTGTACGATTATCAATAAAGGCATGCTGTAATGATTATTTGATTTTTGCTGCAAAATTTTAGGAAGCTCGGTGAATATTGACAGATTACATTTGTATTCAGGAAATATAAAACATTTTTAAACTTACATACTTATCCGTTATTCGTTTTTGTTCCCTATATTTTGTTTACTTCCGGGTCCGTCCGGTTTTCGGGCAAATGTAAAGGTCAGGAGCGGAACGTTTTTGTGTGGGACTACAATAGAGTAAGCTTTTAGACTATTTTTTTGCCTTCGCTAAGGCTTAGGTTAGGCTTTGGAATATACTCATTCTTACGCTTAAATTTAGGCTTTGGCTTAGGCTTAAGCTTAAGAATGTGCTTATAATACTATTCCGCCTCTGTTCTTTACATTGCCGGTTTTCGTGCCGGAGTGATTCTGTTGAATCATATTTAACATTTCGTATTTTTTGCCCAAATTTGAAGGTTGTGTTGGGGTCTGAGCCTTGATTTCCCGTGCAGAGATCAGTGGTGTACCGTTTTTTCGCGAGAATGCAATAGAGTAAGCTAAATCTTCACTCTAATTTTCTTTCCTTAAGCTTAGGTTTAGGTATAGGCTTATTCTTTACGCTTATTTTTAGGCTTAGGCTCATGAATATGCTTATACTAGTGTAACGTCCGTGTTCTTACATTGGCCATCTCTATGTAACTATCCTGGCGTAGAAAAGTTTATTTTGACCGCTACATAACGATCTTGGACTATTAATGGGGTTGCGCTAATTTCAACCTGTAGTTAACCATCTTAACTGAGGCTTTGCTAAATATTTCGTGTTCTGTATGTTGGCCTAACGCACGCCATTGCAGCCTAAAATAGGTATTGTGGCACATTTCTTTAGATATATAATATTGCTAATCTTATTAAACACAATACATATTGCAGTTTTTTGCTTCCCAGAGTGAAAAAACTGCAAATACATATAGGTTTTATGCAATTATTGAAATTATATGCGACATTATCAAGTTAAAGGTTAAGATTTGTCAAGCGTATATGAATCAAATCGTTTTCTTGAAACACTGATTTCAGTTAGGTATAATTTATCAATTTATTTCGTCACGATTCTAGTACAACGAGTGAGGCTACTGAACAAAGATTTGGAAAATATGTTTGTTGATAAAAATTTCAACTCTCATTGGCTAGAATAAGTTACTACAGTGCTAAAAATTGTGAGTCAAATTGACTCTCTCCGAAATACGCTTTTCCTGACTCCACAGAGTCAAAATTCCACTATGACAGAGTCAAAATCGATTCACTGAATCGCTCAGTGAGTCAAATTTGACTCTGGCAGAGTCGAATTTGACTCAGTTTGTGCAGTCAGAAAAAGCCTATTTCAGAGAGAGTCAATTTAACTCACCATTTACTCACCATTTTTTACAGTGTGAAATAAGCTGCCAGAAAAATGGTAAGTAAAGAAGTCTGACCACTGCTTTACACACAAAAAGTATTTCTCAATTTATTCTGAGGCAAATCTGAAAAGTTTTTCTGATATTTAAGACAATTTTTCTTAAAATAACTGGAAAACGTTAATTTTCAGACTTTATTCCAAAGCTTTTTTGAATACTTTTCTGTATAATACAGAAATACTTTCCAAGTGCACCTTGCTAATTATATTTCTCAAATATAAGAATTTTTTTCTTAAATATCACAAATATTATTTTAACTGTAGCATTCGACGATGCAGTAAACTGACATTGGGCGATGAAGATAATTCTAAAACGGTGTAAACTCCGGCACCATCATTCTCTGCATAACACTTTTTTCAAAAATTGCGTTAAAACAATTTTGTGTTGCACAATAGACATATGTGTAAAGCAACATTTAAAATATATTTATCAATTTCAATTATGTATTATTTCTATTTTGCTTATTTCGTTCATAAAACTACGCTGATTTGATTTAACTTCGGTAGCTGACTCGTACCGTTCAAGCCAGAACTGTAGTTTTTAGTTTGAGATTTCGAAACACAGCTGTCCCGTAGTTATTTATAAAGCTTCTGTTTCCAGTTTGATAAGGAATCTATTATTAGCATATTTTAAGATATTTTGGTTTTTGTACATTACCCAAACAGGATTAGGCTTACACTGCAGAAAAATGATGAGTCAATTTGACTCTCTCCGAAATAGACTCTACGGGACTACACAAATTGAGTCAAATTGGACTGAGCCAGAGTCAAATTCGACTCATTGAGTCGCACATTTGATTCTGACTGAGTCGAATTTGACACAGTTTGTGTAGTCCCGTAGAGCCTATTTCGGAGTGAGTCAATTTGTCTCACCATTTTTGCAGTGTAGGCTCGGTCAGGTCTAAGTTTGGGAGAAAACTTGTCTGAGCCTAAACCTTTTGCTAGTATTAGGTGCCTTTAATTGTGAATGATGAAGCCCAAAAGCCCATGTTTTAGTTCTCTGGTCCCACTGATTCAAGGAATACTTTTAGATTTGTCAATGAATCTTGATGTCGTAACTAAAGTTAGGTTACCTATCTTTTCCAACAGGAGTTGAAATCATTTGCCGACAGTCTTTCAAATTTTAATCTGTTCTTAAACCAGCCCTCTGACAAAACGAGCATAGATATAAGCATCATAAGCATGAGTGGATGATCATTTACACAAGCGTGTGCATCTGTGTACTTTTGCGTACAAAAGAATGTACCCAGCGCACGTTGCGTTTTTGGAATTCCTCTGTTATTTCGAGGATTGGTGCAGTTGAGTTGCATAGTTTTGTCCGAACCTATCCACCGATGACGATTGTGTAATTTCACAGAACATCACTGATGTAATACCAACGCTGATTGGTTGACGGTATTGCGTCTGTTCAAACAATCAAATCTAATTGGTCTATTAGTTTAATAGCAAATAGCCCGGGCCACACTGCTATTACATAAAATAGCAGATTGGCATAGGCCAATTGGTAAATTGGCCTAAATAGCAGATTGGCCTACGACATATATTATATATATAAATTTCACATTTTTGCTGAAATTAATTTCTGAGTTCGCCAAATGGGAATATATTATTGTGCAAAACTAAATTCAAAGACTATCTACCGCTTATTTCAGTGCTTACAAAAGTCTTTTGTTTGCTTATAAAACAAACAATAAATTCCGCATTTTTATTAATGTTTTTTGTTAATATTAATAAATGACTTTACAATTTTTGTCTTTACACTATTTTAATTAATACAAAAAACGGCCACGTAGCTCATGGATTTTAATTTCTACGAAATATTTTCAAGTTTAATTAGACACACTGAGAAATCTTATTTACCCGAAACGTAATTGCCTCTGGTTTACATTTTGACGCATAATTTTAAATTGGAACAACAATACTCTTAATTTTACTCTACCAAACCGTTGTGCACGGCACTGGACAAGCTGATCGCTGGCACAGATCCAGACCGTGTTCCAGGCATGGATCTCCGCCAGAGATCAAACTCGCACTGTAAATCCTAATGAGTTGATTAATCAACTGAGCTAGCGAGTTAGTCGTTTCTGAGTCAATAACAATTAGCATTAACTCACTCTGAGTTGAGGTTCCGGGTGAGTTAAATAATTAGGTCAGAGAGAGTTTTATTAACTCAGAATTCTGAATCCTAAAATTCCTAACGCATACTCAGTAATTCAACTTATTCTGAGTTAAAATCAACTCACAGGGATTTACAGCACAAAATTTTGCGTTAAAATTTGGTACAGAAATTACGTTTGTCTTCTCGTTTGTTTTTGTTGCGAGATCTGTTCACTATCACACAATATCCAGCAGTTTTCTGTTGGAAACATCTCGAGACGTAACCTAGGAAAGGACACATTGACGGCCAATCATATTCAATGTAGAATATGTTATTTTTAGAATATTAGCTGAGAAATTACCTTCGACTAAACTCACGTATTATACACTTTCGTTTGATATAAGTAATTTCATTCGAATAGCGATGTGTAAAGAGGAATGGATTCAAAACTTTTACAGCTGCGAGTTCTCGCTGCAAAAACTTAACGGGTCTTAACACTCGTTTTATTATTAATGTCAATTTCTTTATTTTTTGCCGTTATTTTGCGACCTGTGTCGCACGTTCGAATTTAAGTTGGATTGGTTAACGATTCCTTGTGTGAACATTTATTATTTCAACTCTGCCAGAGTTTGATTTCAAGCTAAAATAGACCCGGAACTCTGTTGGATGGTATGGGATAACGTTGACATGCGCTGGCAGGTTGTGTAAACAATTTTGTGCTTTATAGATAATTCAAGGAAATAATTGGTAAACACACCGCTTTGATTATTGTTTTGAATATTCAGTTTGCGCTGAATTTTGTACAGATTTAGCTTTAGAATATTGTTCAGTTTTACAAAGTTAAATATCACTATTAGCTTGAATCAGACGCAAAAATTTGTAAATTAAAATTAAGATATTAATTAAAACTTTTTGATTTACAAGAATAACTTTAATATTTTTGCCTAAAGTCAGCATAGTGAAAAGATTCTGTGGATCGAAACAGCTTTAAATACAGTTGGAAGGTCAAAAACAGGGATGAATTGAAACCGCAAGATAACAAGAAAACTCATACAATTCACCGAAAAGCTTGCAATAACAATGAGCTATTCACTGTATATTATACTTTAAGCTATTTGCCTGCAAAATTATTAACGTTTTAGATTTAAATGCTAACAAATATAATTATCATGTGCAAGCATCAAATTAATAGCTCAAAGTGATATATAAATTAAAAAAAACTGCTTCAAGTCGTAAGTTTTGGTATTCTACCAGCTCGACAGACTATTTTGGTTTAACTTGCAATCCGTCCTTTGTGACTGTGCTGGTTTTGGCAACGATTTAAATTTTTGCAAACCAAAACATTTTGTTAGCGGTCAATTTCAATCGCAATTTTGGTCCTGGAAAAAATTGAATTTCAAAACATGTGACCATTTTGTTTTCGGTTCATTATAGAAACAAATGGGCGAGCTGAAAAGCTGAAAACTCTTGCCTAAACTCGTTGTGGTGAGACCAATTTATAAAATATGAGAGATCATTTATTTTAACAGACATGATAATTTGTATCTTATATTCTCATACTTTTTTGTTTCTATAGCATGGCGAGCTGGTTAAGCAAACAACCATGCAAACATCACCTCGTTGCACTCAAAATAATATTTCTGATATATAAGAAAAAATTTCTCACATTTAAGAAATAAAACTAGCAAGGTGCACTTGAAAAGGGTTTCTGTTATAACAGAACAGATTTCAGAAAAGTTTTGAAATAAAGTCTGAAAATATACGTTTTGCAGTTATTTTTTTGAAAAATTGTCTTAAATATCAGAAAACTTTTCAGATTTGCCACAGAAAATACTTTTCTGAATAAATTCAGAAATACTTTTTTATGTGTGACACGAGATCGCAAAAAGTACTTTTAATAGAGCCAAATATACACTCTCGAAATCTATTTTTGGTTGATGTTGTGACCCAAATGAAAGAGTAAAAAGTACAAGAGTTGGGGCACCCATTTTGAGTTTCATTCCACACCATGTCTGAGTATGGAGCCTGTATAATGAAAAGAGTTCAAAACTCCTTAGTCAACAATATTTATGCTTACAATTAGTTATAAATCACGTATATATCGTACAATTTTTTATTACTGATATGCGGCAAATATTTGATCTGAAATAAAAATTACGGAATACATCCAAAATCTTATAACAAGTAATAGGTGCATCAGCCATTTTTTTATTTTAGAAAGCCCAGCGAATATTTGCACGCCTCAATAATGTTGGCAGAACAAGAAAATATCATTGAAACTTTTATTCAATATCCGTTTTCGTTTCCGTTATTTGAATCACTGTCCGTGTTTGTTTTATTTTACTATCCGTGTACACCCTGTCTATAACAGGAGCTGGGTCAAAAAATAAATAAATCACAAACCGTCGGTAAACTTTTTAAATATCGTCTAGTCAAACCAAATAAATGAGTACAATTTTAGAAATTGAATGCTATTTATACACTGCTTCCATTTGTGGTGTTTTTGCCCCACCTATTATATACATAAACTGGTGTCTGTTTTTGATAAATAGCTTTCATAAATCATAGTTCTTTACCTACGTATGTATTTTATTGCTACCGAAACCTATGCGATACAGCTGAAAACGTATTTTAGCACGGTCTAGATGTATTTGGTACATTAAGGTATAATTAGTGGTCTCTTGCAAAATGGCTACCGTACTTAATTCCACCACAAATGTATATTTATTTCAATATCCGAATAAATATTCCGTAAAAATATAACCAAATATTCGAACATGAAAAATTGTTCGACGCCCATCGCTGTAATGTTAATATAGTTTTGGCCAATGTAATACTTTTAGGGCCGTAACTATAGATAAAGCATATATTACTACGCCTAAGCCTAAGTCTGAGCAAAAATGTAGTCTAGAATCTAAGCCTACTCTTTTGCAGACCCATCAGAAACCGGGACAGCCCTAAAACTAACATAGGTCTTAGTTTTCATTGCCTATGCACAATTTTGTTTTGTATAGTTAGGATTTTGTTTTAAATTTTTAGCAACGTCTTAGGGTCAGAATGGCACAGGCCAGTGTTACCGTTGGGCCGTAACAGTAGATTAAGCGTATTTTCAAGCCTAGGCTTAAGCCTAAACGTTGCAAAAGCGTATTATTAAGCTAAGCTAAGCGTAAGCAAAAAAATGTAGTCTAGAATGTAAGCCTACTCTTTTAAAGACCCACCACAAACTGGGACGGCCCTAAAAGTAACGTGGGCCATGGCACACATGTTGAAATATATTCGCGGTACTTTTATAAAGATTTAATAAGACAGCGTTTTAAATTTAAAAATAACTATTTTCTTGCCAGTAATGTTACAGAAGACAAAACTAAAAAAATATAGTTACAGACTTGAATTTAGAGGTTGCTGGCTGATATTTCAGATCATTTATAATTAGTCAGAAAGTCTAAGGTTTGTTCGTATACGGATCACAATGTTATTAATTAAAATACTAAGAAATGTATTGTTTTTACTGTGTATAACAACTATTGACTAAACTGTAAGCTAAAAGATTATAACGACTATTTGAAAATACTGTCCTTAATCACGTCAATAGTAAATCGAGTAACAGTTGGAGTCATGACCTATCAGCTTACCAGCTCATGAACCAAGTAGTAGGGTCAGTTAAAACCTGTGTCACGAACCATCTGTTTATGTAAGCTACGAACTTTAGTGCAAATTTTCCGGCGATATTTAAGTAATAGTCGACGTCATTGCAAATTTCCAACCCAAAAACATTCCTTGACAAACTTTTTATCAATGAAAACTGCACAATACTTGTTGTTTATATTTATGTTCACTTTTTAATTTTACATCATGTACATTTAGTTTTAAAAGAATGAGTCCTATAATTTGTATATATGTTGTCTCTTGTTTATATATGCAACATTCATTACAACAGCTGGAACGCTGCCCAAAATACGTAATTTGGACGTTCTTTCTGACACGAATAAGGATGTAAACACAAAAATACTCTGTTCAACAAAAACTATGCGTAATTGTTGGTATTTGTTTTCTTGGATAGGATTTTTAAATTGAAACAGGGGCCAGAATGTATCATATAAAACCGTCGAAAACTGTACTAGGATCAGAGTTTTGGTTTTGGGTAAATGGTGAAGATAACATGTGAAAAGCAATAATATTAATACGATGAGTACTGTGCGCAATCACGGTAACTAGTGTGTTTTGAAAATGGTAATTTCCCTAGATAATTATTTCGAGATATAACGGTTTAGAGTATAATTTATCAGATCTACAAACAGCAGTGTGTGTGTGCTTTGATGGTAGACCAGGGTTCCAACATCAGCAAAACTTTGCCGAACCTGACCTAAAACGATTATGGAATTTTTGCCGTAACGGCAGAACAGGAACAAGAATCGGAATTTGAAATAATGTTCATGACAGAATTTGCTGTATTATTTTTTGAAAATCTTGAAAATTGTTTTTTACTCCTGAAAGAAATTTAGCTCTTTCTTAGCAAGATGAGGTGGCTGCGGGCTTGCCATGGTTAATAGTAATTGTTTGTATTAAGTCGGTAGATATTTGAGTTCTATTCTTTGAAACAGCGCAGACATTAACTGAGTTCACGTCATCAAATTTGGCCAATGTATAGAACAGAGCCGGAGCAGTAGTATACGCATATTTCAAAGCCTATGCCTAAGCCTAAGCCTAAGCCTAAGCGTAAGGATGAGTCTATTTCTGAGCCTAAGCCTAGTCCTAAGCCTAAGCGTAAGGATGAGTCTATTTCTGAGCCTAAGCCTAGTCCTAAGCCTAAGCGTAAGGATGAGTCTATTTCTGAGCCTAAGCCTAGTCCTAAGCCTAAGCCTAAGCGTAAGGATGAGTCTATTTCTGAGCCTAAGCCTAGTCCTAAGCCTACGCGTAAGGATGAGTCTATTTCTGAGCCTAAGCCTAGTCCTAAGCCTAAGCGTAAGGATGAGTCTATTTCTGAGCCTAAGCCTAGTCCTAAGCCTAAGCGTAAGGATGAGTCTATTTCTGAGCCTAAGCCTAGTCCTAAGCCTAAGCGTAAGGATGAGTCTATTTCTGAGCCTAAGCCTAGTCCTAAGCCTAAGCCTAAGCGTAAGAATGAGTCTATTTCTGAGCCTATGCCTAAGCCTGAGCCTAAGCGTAAGGATGAGTCTATTTCTGAGCCTATGCCTAATCCTAATCCTAAGCGTAAGGATGAGTCTATTTCTGAGCCTATGCCTAAGCCTAAGCCTAAGCCTAAGCAAGTCTTAGATAATTAATCAGTGTGGAAATATGGGCTGTGCTTCTGAAACCCTACTTGATTACGACTTAGTCGTTAAAGTACGTGCTAAACAATTACTTAACCATTTTGTCGTTTTTAATAAATGTGCGTACCTCTAAAGTTAAGCAAATACGTAAGTCGCTAACTAAATTTAATACATTACGGTTTATCAGTTCAGGCATACTAACCTTGGTCTATTAGGCGCCAAAAAGGGGTGCGGCAACAGAAATATTTTTGGCAAAAAATGCAATATGCGACATATTTTAAGAATTTGAAATATCTTGTTTACTCAAGCAAACAAATGAGTTATATAAATTTGTTGTAAAATTGCAGTTGGCTTCTGACACACCTTCATCCAGGGGTGTTTGTTGAATATTGTATAATCGCAGTAGTTCCGCTGCCGGAGGGAGGCAAGAGGCACACCTGCTTCCGGATTTGCAGAAAGATTATTTTGCACGTTATAGAATGACAAATTACCAAATTCGTTTACTATTTATTTTCTCATTGTTTTTTGCAATTTAACGACAACTTTTAAGTAAATTTTAGTTTTAAGTATTATATATTTTATTTTTTCATTCCATCATTTTCCGTCTTTATAGTAAAATTGTGTGTTGTTCAAAAAAATGTGCCAGACACATATAAGCGTTTTTGACGGGAAATTTAGCAAATTTAAAAATGTAACAGTTTGATCAATATTTATAAGAATTTATATTAATATATTTATTGAAGCGAAATATTAAAAAACCTACTGAAATACTGTCAAATGTCGCAAATTATGAAGCGTTTCAGACCTGAAAATATATTGAGCAATCAAATTGACAGCTAAATTAGAATTTTTCGAATATTGTCTACACTGTCAATTCCGATGAGTGGATTAATCAACTTATAGAGCGAATTAGTCATTTCTGATTATTTCTGAGTTAATCACGCGAAATATCAACTCGCTCTGAGCTGATTCAATTCAGGACGAGTTGATCAACTCCTCAGAATGTCACAATTTTTAGTTCTAAAAGACCTTTTACAGAGCTCATGCTTTTGAGTGAATTCAAATCATTCTGAGTTAAATTCAACTCAACTGACTTTACAGTGTCTAGCGTATCGTTGATGTATAGCTGCTGTGTATCTTCACAATTACGGTTAAGGTTTAGACACAAACGTTACTTAGGTAAAAGTATACGCATCGGTGTATTAAACAAAATAATATCTAAGGTTGAAGAAGTTATGCCTTACATTCAACGCAAAGTTTAAAAATCCTATACCCTGTTGATGGAGCCTGAATCTACGATACACACAGGCCCAAGTTCAAGTTATGTTTCCAGCGCTGTGTCCTGTTGCTATAGTCGACCGATGCGACACATTTGCTATTGCCAGTGTGAGCAATAAAAACTTCAAGAAGGTTATTACAGTTTCAAGAATACAATTCGTTGTTTCATACAACAAATTTATGCTAAATAATAGTTGCAGCACGTCTTTGCGTTATTCCGAGATATGCATGCACGCTGCTGAGTTGCCGTGTTTTGCGATTTGCTTTTTGCTGCAGCGTAAAGTTGAACACAGTTTCACAGGAACAATTTTCCGCTCTGCAGCAAAAAAGCGACATTTTGGTAAACGTTTTGAATCTTAAGTACGATTTAGCACGTATTTCACGACACAAACGGTAAAACTAAAAGGTTTTCAGTTTGGCAGAATGAAAAAAATGATCAAAAGAGACGCAGTGAATATTGAATAATTCAAATTTTGGAAATTTTCCGAACCTTTTCGACTCCGATAAGCTCTCGAATCCTTGCTGTGATAAACTGTCAGCGACCGTAAAGTTTACCTGTCACCCGTTATTTAAATGGTTAATTGTGGACATTGTTGAGCAAATTTGGACAGAATACGGTTTTGCACTACATCTTGCTCTATTAAGCACAATTACTGTATTGTACTTTAATATTAAGAGTCCGTAAGCGGATAGAGTCCCAAAACCCTAATTAGAGTTCATAAATGTCATTTACCCCTCATTGTAGCGCATAAATGACTCCAGGACCAAATAATGTTTAATTCCGAGCTTTATAGCGTACTTAAAGTTTTGAAAGTACATTTATAGCACAAATATAACAATGCAATAGGGTTGTTAAGCCTGAACCTAATGCTTAGCTTTCACTTTAAATGTGAGGGAAGTGTACAAGAACCACCAATTCATATCTCTGTCTATTCTCTATTTTATTTGAGATTAATTTTAAAAACTAAGTCTGACATTTAGAAATAATTATTCATTTACTTTGAATTGAACTAAACGACCAACTTTTCATCAAGGTTAACATTTTGTTCTATTGTTCAGCTTGCACCAAGCTCATAGTTAGCTTTACTTACTAGAATTGGGGCTAACCATTTTTCAAGACGGTCATACACAGATTTTTGGATACTTACAAGCAAGGTTGAAAATTTTCGAGAGGCAGGCAAAATGCTTTCAGGGGCAATGTGTTTTCTGCCCGCCCCCATTTGGCTACTGACCCGCTTTTTAACAATCAAATTTGATGTCAACTTATTTTCTTAGTCCATATATATCATAGCATTCTCACTTCTGCAGGTCAATGTGACGCAAGGGGACTATACTACCTGGGTAGAGATGATTTGTCACCCTAAAATTTCTGGAGAGACGACCGTAATAAAAGGTCATTTCAGCTAAAGCTTTAGCGTAATCTTTTGCATTAACAATGGTCAAAAATCTCACCCGGTTTAGGATTAATACTATGATCGCTCGCAGACAGCTGCTACATAAAAGTTATGTAAAGAACAAGGGCGGAACAGTATTATAAGCATATTCCTAAGCCTAAGCCTAAACTTAAGCCTAAGCCTAAGCGTAAGAAGCAGCATAATCCTAAGCCTAAGCCTAAACTTAAGCCTAAGCCTAAGCGTAAGAAGCAGCATAATCCTAAGCCTAAGCCTAAACTTAAGCCTAAGCCTAAGCGTAAGAAGCAGCATAATCCTAAGCCTAAGCCTAAGCTAAGCAAAAAATGGCTAAAGCTTAAGCTTAGTTTATTGAGTCCCACGGAAAAACGTTCCGCCCCTGATCTTTCGATGGGCCCCTTTCCGAAACGAAATCTTGGCTATATCTTTCGTCTAGACCTTAAACCGTACACAATTAAATGTCTGAATTTGAGAACTGATTATAAGGACGACAGGTTTGTTTTAATTGCGTCTCCATAGCTACTGATTTTTACTGATGCTGCACGAAAGATGCGAGCACTTTTCGTGATTTAAAGGTTGATTTAAAATTTTGTCGCTTTCTTTAGAGTTTAAGATAAAGCTCAGTGCCGGAACAAACAGGGGTGGTGTGGGCTCACCGCAAACTCCACCGTCGGGGGCCTCCAAACTCACGAGCGAACCGTGCAAGAAGCCAGACGCATTTTAAAACTTTGGCGGTTTTTGACTTAACCGGATAGAGTGGGTGCCAATTTACGGGGGAGGGCCCCCCAAATGGGGATTATGAGGGGTGGCTGCCCCGGTCTTGATAAAGTATAAGGTTTATTGTGTTTGACATTAAAAAATATTGATGGTTTACTAAGAACTGGCCGGATTTTGGGGTCTCAATCGAGGTTGTACCCTGCCGAATCTCACTATGCCGCAATAGCTGTTGCTATGATATGGTATATATGGGATTAAACGTGGGATATATCGGGTATACATCAAGAATATTATGTTGTACCTGCAGCCTTGAGGAACACAGCTGTGGTTCAACAGCAAACTTTTATCATTTAGAATTTAGCTTACAGTAACGTTTATTTGATGTTTATTAAATTAAATACTCTAAACTAAGCTTACCGCAGATCCAAACTTCGGGCAGTGCCGTAATTGTGCTGTGTCTCAAGCCATATTCCCAGTATGTTTTTTTTCGAAATTACGTTTGTCTACAGGGAGCAAAAAGGCCTGTACTCACACTGAGGACACAATGTTCTCAGTGTTCTCTATTGAGAAATGAACTACTGTACAAAATGAGGGTCGTAGCAGTGTATATAAGCGTATTCTTTCGCATAAAGCCTTAGCAAAAAATGGTGAAGAGATTAAGCTTAAAGCTCTGCCGAAAACAGCACGCTTGTCAGCTATACATGAGCTGAGAAGTTTAAGCTTCGCATTTAACTGTTAACAAATCAACAACATGCCCCATCTAAGCTTATTGTGGCTGTCCTAGCATGTAGAGCTGGCCACAGGCGTATCATAAACGTTTGACGCCCAAGCACAAGAAGAATATCAAAAATCAAAATTTGTAAAATTTATAATAAATTTTCAATTATTTTTAAATTAGTTGTACCCTTTTTTATTATTATTATTTTTAATTATTATTATTATTATAATTATTATTATTAATTTACGTGCGTAAATTTTTCACTATGACGCGTTTAAAGTTATGGTACAATTATTATCAGTGCTCAAAAATGAGCTATTTTCGCAGTTGTTTCATAAAACAATAATTTTAAAGGCAAGTTTAAATTATGTAAAAGCTAAATGCAAGTTTTAACTTAAAACCCTTTTTTGTAGTATATCATTTCGCTACATAAGGTCGCAATATAGCATATGCTTCATGTAAAAATTACGGGCGGAATGTTTTCCCATAGGACTGGAATAGAGTAAGCTAAAAGTTTAGACTATATTTTGTTTACGCTTAGGCTTACGCTTAGGTATAAGATCATACTTACGCTTAGGCTTCGGATTAGGCTAAGGAATATGCTTATACTACTGTTCCGCGCCTTGCGGTGCCGTCCAGTACCATCACCAGCATTAATATAGCTTTATGACAAATGGCTATTGGCTGGGTTTCTGAAACTCTACTTAAGTACGCCATAGCACTTAAATACGTGGCAAATGTAACTACTTAACCATTTTGTTGTTCTTAAAAGCGTACGTAAGATAAGTAAATACTTAAGTCGTTGACTAAATTTGACGAATTACATAATATCCGTTCAAACATACTAATCTTGATGTAATTAAAATTGTAGTGTCATTGTGCGTACTTAATATAAAGCAAACCTATTTTTCCTGTTACGGCAATGGCTGACTTTTGGAGTTTATTTGGTTTTGCTCGATAATTTAATAGGTCATCCACTTTTAGTTGCGCACAGTATGTGGAAAATGGCGATGTCTTTTCCCAATACTGTTTTGGAAACCGAGGGCAAAAAGAAATTGAATTTCTAAAACGCTGGCAAGTGGAAAATTGAAACATTTTATATACAGCAGTGGGAAATTGAAATTTTGTTTTTTCAAAAACGAAATTTCAATTTCCCACTGTCAAGTAAGTAGTTAAGTATAACTTAAGTAAACGCTTAAGTAAGATTTCTGAAACCCAGCCATTGTTAATAGCTACGTCTATATATTGCAGCTGCAAAAACAAAATTAATTATTAATATAACCATCAGATCTTGAGCAAAATTGCAGAATTAAATTTATGTAATTTTTTGGCAGATTTTTACAAAGAAAATAGTCAGTTTTATGCGAATTTCAAGTCCAAATTCCAGTGTAAACTTATTAATAATTGAGATCGACGTGTAATTGACTTACAGTATTTTTTCAATTTTAGCACAAAACCTGTTTAATTATAATCAGGGCCCGTATTCTCAAATGTGTGTAGCACATATCACCAGTTGGTGATAATAGGTCTTGTAGCTTTTGAACTAGCGAACGCTGAAGCTCACAATTCAGCACATTCTTCGTGTATGATTTGCACTATTTCTGTACCAATTTTGAGTTAAACAACTGCAATAGTTAGTGAGTTTGAAAACCAATTACTAACTAGTGATAGTTGCTCTATGCATTTGAGAATATGTGCGCAGTTGGTAAACTAGCAGGTCCGCAGCCGTACGGAGGCCAGGGCTGCTCAACCGGTCCACAAATATTTGGACCCACTAGAGATGATGGTGCTTTCGATATACGGTTTTGTAAAATTAACAACAACAAGCCCCTCGTAAATTAGTTTTGACCCAACCCTTGCATGTTGATCTATGGGCGTGTCGCCTAGGAGAAGCTATTAAGCCAATTTGTATTACAGTCATTGCGCAGAAGCAAACAAATAACCACTATTCAGATATTAAAAATTATCGCACAATATTATATGGCTTTCAATTAATAAAAAATGAAATTTATATTTTGATCGGATTATTAAACTGGCTTGGTTTGGTGCCAGGCCGTGCTGGCATACCGGCAGTAGGCGTTTGCTTTCCGGACGCGTAGCCAGCGAGGGGCCAGGTGAGAGGCGCTAAGGTCTCTTTGAAACCATTTTTGTTTGCCCGCCAGTAAATTTTCAACCTTGCTTGTAAGTCGTCGAAAAACTTTGTATGCACCTCCTGAAAATTTTTTTAGCCCTGACTTTCAAGGTGGGCTGGCTACGAGCCAGTTACTGCCGATACTATGGGTAAACTTAGTTGGTGGATGTACTGCCATAATGAATCGTTTGTAACCATTTGTCAATACCCAGTTGACAAAAGCCAGGATATTAAGCATCCTTTTTGAAACCAAACCCATCCATTTGCCGCATTTCTTTTGTAAGCATACGTTCAATAATAGGAAATCAAATAACGACAGCGTACAAGTAGATTTTGAAACACATAAATTGAACTGTAGTATTAATGTTATAAAGTTTTCTTAAAATTTATTTTATCTGATTTATGTGTTAAGTTTGGAATTTTTTCCAAATCCTAATACAATTTTAAAATTGACTATACATAGACGCCGTATTTTAAACTGCATGAAGCCAATATCACCAGTTAGTAATAGCTTTTCAAATTTAGTGAACCGCTCCCGCTTTGGATCTTAACCCCTTCTCACATTGAGTTGCCTATAGGCAACTAAGCGCAGTGTATATACGTTATATAATATATATCGCACCGTGTTTAACAATTGCAACACGTGTACATAGTACTAAATCACCACAAGACGTGAGAGCCCCTCGGGCTCCAGCGTCAAGCTCCTATAGCTGAGTGGTGATGGAATACGCCTCCCACTCCAGTCACTGGAGTTCGAATTCTAGCACAGGCCTTTACTAGAAACTCCATTGCAGGACGGGCATACAAAGATTTTCGATGACTTTAGGTTGAAAACTTTCTAAGGGGCTAGAGAAATGTTTCCATAGAGTAGGCCGATCCCCCCCGGCCCCCTATGCCACGGGCCCGCTCTGCTCTTGCGAGTACGACAAATCAAACGGAAAAATTTGCTAATTTCGTAGCTCACATTTCGCTGGATTTAAATTTGCAACAAGACGTTAGAATATCTACTAATGCGCGCTATATATCTTGATTGTGAAATTCTGCTCTTAGACCGTCACAGCTTGTCATTAGACGAACGCAAGGCTTTGATTTTAAGCTACAATTTTTTCGAATTCGTTTTGATTTTAAGCTACAATTTTTTTGAATGCTTTTAACGTAAGACAATTTAATAAAGTATGACATTTGCAGACAAGCATATGACATACTACGTCTGGCTAGAATTAAACCTCAGACCGTGAAAGCTCAGCTTTTTATAAGCATAGTTGTATTTTCAAATCTTTATATAATACCAATAGTCCAACCAGTATTAAGAATTTGCTCAAACAAGCAAGCTGTCAGGCGGGTCCACGGCCAAAGGGGGGAGCAGGAGAACTGACAGCTCCCCTCTAAAAAATTGCCCCTCAGAAAATTTTTTAACCTTGCTTGTATGTGAACGAAAACTCTTGTATGGCCCTCCTGCAACGTTTTTAGACTCCTTGAGCTGGCTACAGGAGAGTCGTCAGAGCTGCTGTCGCGAACATTTACGCAAAAACAGTCGGAGATTTTCGGTGCATGAATATATTGAAATTTTCACTCTCGATATTCATTAATTTTAAGCTATGGGATATAACAGAATGGGGTAATAAAGTGCTAGACACCGTTGAGAATATGGGCAAAGGTCTTAATTTTTATCCCTGTGTGCTCCTGTGTGCTGGAATATATATGTATATATATACATACCTTTTTTTTTTTTTTTTTTTATATATATACACACATACACATATATATACACACACATACATATATATATATATATATATATATATATATATATATATATATATATGCAATGTATGCATTCTAGACCAGAATTAAATATAAAATTTGAAGTTGAAATATACTTTTAAAACGTTTTGATTGAAAGGACGTAATTCTTCGGTGGAATAATAAAAAAACAAATGAAATTGTCTATAAAATGATTTGAAAAGATATATAAAAACCAGCTCAGTTAATAAATTTGTGTTTCTTTATCAATTGTTAATCGAATTGAAATTTATGAACGACTCAAGTTAATTCCGCTGCATTTGATCCTATAATTGCCAACGAGTTTAAAATTCCTAACAATTTCGGCATCCTCCACATTCGGCGCCCAACGTGGCGCTCTGACCCACGACCCTGGGATTAAGAGTCCCATGCTCTACCGACTGAGATCGGATATTGTCCTGAAATCCACACAACGCATCTTTCTCAGACTTAAAACATTATATGCATAATTTGGGTATGGCCATGGCAGACATACAGTCCAAAGCACGCGTAAACATCTAACGCGCTCAATTACAACAAAAATCGCAATATGATAAACGCACAACCCTACCAAATTTTAATGTTGGGGATACAGTCCTGCATGTGTGTGTGTTTAAATATATTATATATTCATATAAATATATAATATATAAATATAATATATAAATATATAATATGTATAATACATATTTATATATATTTATATATCAGTTGATTATTTATTGTTCAAACCAGTCTAACTTTTAGAAAACCCGACTGTCTGTGAAACCCGTGTTTTAAACCTAATGAATATGTGGCATATTTGCAGTCGGAATTTCATTTCGGCATACAGATAACCACGTTTAAAAGCGTTTTGCAGTGAAGTAAGCAAGCAAGAAAAATTTTTTGATACCTACATGCTATTCTACAGCCTATAAAAGTGTCTTTTTCCAAGCTTTTCTAAGAACTTTACGGTGGAAATATATGAATATATCCAGAGCTCTGGAATACGCCCCTGAACGTTTCAATTACAAGAAAAAAGTTGAATTTTACCAAAAATACAATAAGGTTTTTAATCAGCTTAATTTGTTTGTATAACATCAATTTTTGCGTTACAGCAACGTCTTCCCATGTACAGAACACGGTCGGAACAGTGGTATAAGCATATTCCTAAGCCTAAGCCTAAGCTTAAACCTAAGCGTAAACCGGACATTAAACCAAAACCTAAGTGTAAGGATGAGCTTATGCCTTAGCCTAAGCCTAAGCAAAAAAGTTAGTCTAAACCTTAACCTGAACATGTTATTACAGCCCGGCAGCAAAACGTTCCGGCCATATTTCTCACATGGGCCCAAACGTCAATACACACATATTTTATGATATTCCGATTTACAATGAAATATTTTTACTTTCCCTACACCAGTTGAATAGTTGTTTCCGAAAAGGAACGAAACGACATCATTAAAAATTTTCCATTATTTTGTACTAAAAACGAAATATTAGCATCTACTGACTTGTTTGACCAGAGGCAAACTTAAAACCTACATTAGATTTTAAAGTATGCAAATGATCATATGAACAACTTGTGTCTGATGTATACAACAGGGCCGGATCGTTTTTTCGGCGGGGCTGTAGCAGAGTCTGCTTAAAGCTTTAGACTTACTTTTTTTGCTTAGGCTTATGCTTAGGAATAGGCTCATCGTTACGCTTAGGCGTAGACTTAGCCTTAGGCATAGGAATATGCTTATACTACTGTTCCGGCCCTGTTCTATACATTCGCCCTTTGAACTATAACTTGGTGCCAGAATTAGCAGGGTAACGAAATCTCAAGTCCTATGGATACGCGAACT
>JASANG010001345.1:0-43722 GCA_030248215.1 Enoplolaimus lenunculus
GAACGCTGTACAAAATACGTATGTGGTGCGTTTCAGCTTTAATAAACACAAAAATAATTTTATATCTCAGACAAGATGTAAGGCTTACCGTAATCTTCAGGGCTCATCGATTCAGGAATACGATGTTTGAGTGCTTTCATGAATTCGGGTTTCACTTGTTTATTTTCGTCACACACTTCAATACGCCTGGTTTCTGAAAAAAACCAGAAAAGTTCAACTGACATTAAATATTGTCCATGTTAGGCGTCATAATGTTTGCCTGAATTTTTTATTTCAGCTGGAATGTTTGCCAAAATATACAAACTGTAACGTTTAAACAACGTTCTTCATCTCAGGCAGTCGATACGGAAATTTTATTTTCAATTTCGGAACCTACTGTTGTCAATAAGTGTTGCAACATTTAAAAAAATATACTCGAACTCATAATTTTTCAGTGTAAATATGCGGAATAAACCAGAATATCCGTTTCCGGATGCATCTACAGTAACTGCAGAAAAAATTCAATTCCTATTTCGGCAAAATTATAGCCCCTGATCAAACACTTTTTCGTAGATGGAATAAAATATGTGACATATCTGGTTTATTTACGTAAACTGGCTCTCCGAGATGAAATACTTGTCCAGCTTAAAAGAAATTTAAATTTCGTTAGCTTCGTCTTTTAGATTGTGTTTGTCGAGTATTTAGCATCTGAATAGTATATATAATTTTAGGCGTAGTTGACCGCTGTGGCATAGTTATCGGACAGATTAAAATTAGCCAATGATCCAAAAGATCTTAGTGAGTCCTGGCTGAATTAGCCACCCCATATGGGGAAAAACAGGGCCAAATAAGTACCGGAACATGATATTCTCTCGATTTTGAAACTTTTTGGCTTAAAATTAAGTTGTTAATTTTTTCGACGTACTCAATATTTAACTTTTCATTATTCATCGAATTATTGTAATCTGTCGCTCCGTAAATTCAGTAGGACATTGCAATTAAAAAATCTCAACACAATATTAATTATGAAAACAATGAAATCGACATAAAAAATAGTTGAAATGGCTTTAATTTTATGTTATACAACTGCTATTTTCGTGGGGCAGGTTGGGCCAGGTTTTTTCCGATGACCCACGGGCGGCGATAAACCTTCCCCCATTGGGTCGAGATGGAGTTGATCAGCTGCAGACCGCCGTATTCCCATCTTTGCTAGATTCTGTCTGAGGATCGACGGAACGTTGTAGACTGGTGAGGTTTGGAAAATAGCTTAGTTGTGTGTAAAATAAGAGTATTTGAAAATTTTGCAAATTAAAATCTAAACTTACGTTGCTTTGCAAACTCGTCCCTTGTCAGATCGGCAAGATTCGCTCGTAAAGACCGTGGGAGCAGTTCAACGTATAACCAATCGAGCAGACAAGTACTCGACGGGCCAACTGAAAATAAGAAAGTAAAAGTGAACATGAGAAAAATTTGGAAAAAACGGCAACTGATTTTGCTTGGCTCAAATTTTAACTAACTGTAGTATTTAGCTTGTACCGCTCTGATATTTTTGTCAACAGAGTTATAAATTCACTGGTCCATGCTAACTATAGGGACCTGCTTTTACTATGCCTAAACCTAAGCCTAAGCCCTTCAGACTATAAATCTCTTAGTTCATCTGTTTCACAATGGACAGACCTTTAAGATGGGCCAAATATCTTGTACCTCATTTTATCAAATCTATCATTGGCGCGAAGGAAATAAGTATTCTGTACGCTCGATAAAAATCGAAAAACGCGTTAAAATTTAAATATTAAACCTTCTCACATTGAGTTGCCTATAGGCAACTCAGCGCAGTGTATATACGTTAAATAATATATATCGCACCGTGTTTAACAATTGCAACACGTATACATAGTACTGAATTACCACAAGACGCGAGAGCCCCTCGGGCTCGAGCGTCAAACTCCTACCATAATTCCAGTGTATCGCACATTTATCGTCCAAATGCAGTTTGATATTTTGAATTGCAGTTTTCTTATAAATCGGATTCATAATTGCTTCAGGCAGCTTCGAATGGCCGAGGCCCAGGCTGTGGCCGATTTCGTGGACCAGAACGTACGGGAGGTAGACGTTACGATTGGCGGACTCGCTGGTTTCAGACGCGGATGCTTCATCACTGTCCAATTCAAGGATCCATGGCTCACTGCCGTCCAAATGGACATCGCCGTTTAATCGCTTGTGGAGCCCGTTGACCGAGATGTAATTTGGATAAAACGTGTGAGCCAAAATACCTGGTTAAATATATGGAAAGATACAGTAGTGGGACTACATTTATTGAGCGAAGCTCAGTCCTGTTGGTATATGTGGTGTAGCATGTGTATGTGCATATTGTATAAGACACATTCATCACTTACATGACAATATACTCAAATACTAAAAGAATTAGCATACGTAATATGCCAATTATCGTGTACTTAACTAATTGTAAGTATAGTAGTTAATAAACCGTGTATTTAAATTTTTATGCCCGAAAACCAATCAAGCCAATAGAGCACAAATGTTTATACAAATGATAATTCCCGACCTCAACTGCCATAATTGACATAGCCTAATATGCTAATTAGTTACTAACCAGCTAGCAGGGTTCTATCAGGAACTAAATTTTGCCGGTATAGGAACATGAACAGGAATTGAATTTTTGCAGGAATTCCGGCCGGAACAGGAATTCCGGTTGAACACTGCCAGCTAGATATGTAGGCCGTTTTATAGATTTATAAACATTTTAATTCAGATTTCTCGCACCCCAAAAACATTTTAGTACTAAAATCAGATCTCTTATAGCCCCCCATAATAATGAATGATATAATGTGTATAAAGTCCAAATTTAGGATCAGTCATATATGCAAAGCCTGCAGCTAATACATGGCTTAGAATTTTAAAACCTAAATGCAAAGTTAACACCCTCATAGATTATTGTAGTAAGTTTTTGTACCGAAAAAAGTTTATCAAAATCGGTTCAGCGGTTCCTAGAGATTCTTTGCCAATAGAGCAGACGGTGCAGTGATTTGTAAAAAAATATTCTGTTTATAAAGTATTGCAGAAAGGTTCGCTTATATAATAGCCCATTTTAGTGACTATAAAATGTACAATTGTGTAACACCATATTAGGCATAAAATTTAAATCGAAACACATATTTTACCGGCTGTTCCGTCAAAATTAAACCCATCTCCGTGGTCGTTTTGAAGAAACGCAATACTGATATCGGTGTCGTCAGCGTTGGCAGCTTCTTCGAACTCAAGACGAAATATTTGCAGAGACGGAATGCGAATTTGACGTGTCCACAGTTGGAATGCTTGAGATACGATATCTCTGAAACGCGAAAAAAATTCTTAAACGCAAAAAAATTAAGTTAACAAACGACGCCCCATATTCGAGTTTGGAACAAATCAATTTCTAAAATGACGAAAAATGCATTTGCAGGTCAAAAACTGCACAAGGTTTTTTAGAAAAATGTCTTTTGCTTTCTTTCGTGCTGTAAGTTTCAGAATAATTTCAAATTTTAGCAAATACTTTTCAAGTGTATTGTTCGTTAAACAAACTTTTCTAAAGTCAGTATTAACTGAAGTTGTTCAAGTGTATAAACGATTTCACGTATGAATGTCTTCTAGTTTTTTGACGTCTAAAAGTTCAAGCTAAATTTTGAACTACAGTGCAAAAAATGGCGAGTCAAATTGACTCTCTCCGAAATAGGCTTTACGGGACTACACAAACTAAGTCCAATTCGACTATGCCAGCGACAAACTTGCGACTCAGTGAGTCTCGTAGAGTCTGTTTTGGAGAGAGTCAATTTGACTCACCTTTTTTGCAGTGCACAGTTCTAGGCGTTACCAGCATCGCTCGATCTCGGGTCTTGTGAAGATTTTAAAAAAACACAAATCTTTAAGCACATAACCTATAACTGAAAATTGTTTGGTAGCCCGTTCCGCATGAATATTTTCTTATTCATCACAAATTCAATTTCAAGCTGCATTCGAACGTGCTGGCCTTCTCGGCTGGAACTCGTTTACCATCACCGCTCAGCTATTGGAGTTTAATGCTAATCAGGACGGCATCAAATACAACTGTACTAGACAGCACGAACCAGGGTTGTTGGCCGGACAAAATTACCGAAAAAATGGCCTAACCTTGTGTCCTTAAAATCGAATTTCTCAAAAATTTAGATTTGGGCTTGGAATGAGCAGGGGATTTCATCAGAAGCTCAAAGATGCGAAAAGTTTAAAAATACAAGTTTTTTGGGCATATGCCAGCTAAGAGTGGGATAACCGATCACTCAGATAAAGAATGAATTTTTTTCCAATTTCTTCAATTTTTTCCGGAAAAAAATGAAAAAATGCATTTTTTCCGGTCATAATGTTTTTCCGGAAAAAACAACCCTGGCACGAACTGTACCCTGAATACGCAAAAATTATAACAACTGCAACACAAAAATGGTGAGTCCAAGTTCCTCTCCGTCAGAGTCAAACGTGCGACTCCCTAAGTCGAATTTGACTCAATTTGTGTAGTCCCGAAAAGCCTATTTCAGAGAGAGTCAATTTGTCTCAGCATTTTTTGCAGAGTATTCTGCTTGTCTAATTTTTTATTTCAGGTTTACCGATGAAAATAGACGCCAAAACTTTTCAAATACACAATTCACACATGATTTCGGCTGTGTCGTGTATCGAATTTTCCATATTTAAATAGTCCCAATTCCATGCTGTCTTGTACTTTGTTGCACTGAAAAAATGCTGAGCGAAATTGACTCTCTCCGAAATAGGCTTTACGGGACAACAACAACCTAGGACACATTCGACTCCTCCAGAGATAAATTCGACTCACTTATAGTCGTACGTTTAGACTCTGGCGCAGTCGAATTTGACTCAATTTGTGTCGTTCCGTAGTGCCTATTTCGGAGGAAGTCAATTTGACTCACCATTTTTTGCAGTGTGCAACATGGTTCCCACCTGATTAATATACATTGGTGATATTATTTAATCGATATACGCGTTGGTATTAATTGTTGGGAATTATTTTTCAATTTTAAAAAAATCGCTATTTTAACCCCGCACTGTGTATACGTTAAATAATATATCGCACCGTGTTTAACAATTGCAACACGTATACATAGTACTAAATCACCACAAGACGTGAGCGCCCCCTCGGACTCGAGCGTCAAGCTCCTATAGCTGAGTGGTCATGGTATACGCCTCCCACTCCAGTCACTGGAGTTCGAATCCTAGCATAAAAGTACGTCTCAGGGGAAATAGAAAATATTCTTGTGAGAAAGGGTTAAAACGCACACTGACAAACTAAATATATTCTAACCTGACTTTGTCTTTGGGAATATCTTTGGCCGATTGTGCAACGAACCATTTCAATCGCAACACGTGATCTTGTAATTTCGTTGCGTTCCATCTGCTGACCTGAGCTGAAATTAAAATGTGTTGTTTTTATTTGATAAGAACATATTATATATACTTAATATTTACTGTGATTCGAGGCCCGACAGTTGGCATTACTTCGGCAGTAGACTTTGATGTATCTCTCAAGCTTATGCTTTTTTGCAATGCTTAGGCTTAGGTTTAGGCTTAGGAATACGCTTGATCTACTGTTATGCCCCTTAAAGTAACATTGGCCGATTTAACTGCTGCAATGCAAAAAAATAGTGAGTGAAATTAACTATTTCCGAAACAGGCTATACGTGACTACACAAACTGAGTCGAATTCGACTCCGCCAGCGTCACGTGTGACTCAGTGTGTTGAATTTCACACTCTGGTGCAGTCGAATTTGACTCAGTTTGTGTAGTCCCGTAGAACCTATTTCGGAGAGAGTCAATTAGACTCACCATTATTTGCAGTGTGGCTACGTACAGGACAGAAGTTACTTATTTTCAACGTTTCAACTGACATGCCCAAAATACGATTGTTGAGCGTTCCAAGTTTTCAGATATTTTCTAACTCGAGTTTAGAATTTTTTACGCGTGAAAGATCCGAGTGTCTCCTGGTTTTTCCTTGTAGCTTCGGACATTTGGCGCCTGGGTGTCTACTTACCGAACCGTCTTAAGCGTCGTTTAATTCTGCCCTCCCGACCGGCTTCTTGACGAAGAAACGATAGAACTGATTGGCTTGGCTCAGCGTTCGACGTTTCACTATTTTCCGACATCGTGGGATTTTTATCCGGATTTCCACATCGCGGTTTTTGCATACTTTCAATTGTAAGTTGATCGAGCAAACCTGTTTCTTCGATATTTGCTGTGCGTTGAAAATCTCTTCAAATCAAATATACCGTAATATATATTTGAGCGGTGGACTCGCTTTATTAATGAACTTATCAAACATTAAGAATGCAACAAAAATTATAGTCGCAGTTGCACACGTGTGCAACGTTCCTAAAGTGATACAGCTTCACACGTTGTTACAAAGTGTATCCTGTATCAAAGGCGGCATTCGTTAATGTAGGCTCTATGCTTACAGAATTATAGATTATCAGTAAATTTATGAGTACTAATTGTAAAACGATCTGTTATATACTGTTATAAACAACTTTTACTTGTGCTAAAACGGTGCGCGTTCCAGGTTTAATATGTACCTTGTATGAGTAGAAACATTCTGTGAACAGAATGATTTTATGTCATTAAAGCTATGAATAGATTATTTATTAAAGCCCTATTCATACGTGCAAGTTTTCGCAGATTACCAGCTGTTAACTATTTTTTGCAAAATTTTGCAGCGAAGAACTTGCAGATGCGATTATCACTGACGCGTTTTATTCTGAGAATGGTTCGCAAATTTTCCAGCTCCGGTTAAAAAATATATGTGCACGAATTGTCGGTGCCAAATCTTTTACATTCTTGCGAGTTGCAGTTGCAAATTTCCTGCAAAGCAAGTTTGTGTACGTTGAACAGAGCGTCAAATACAAAAAATATAAAAATTGACACAAGAATACTTTTGCTTACTTGAGAGCCACCGACAAAGCTTCACCGTCTTTGGATTCTTCTCGATTTAGATATTGGAACTGTACCAGATATTCCTAAAAATACAATATGACAGTTTTAATTGGTTACTTTGTGCACATTTTAGAAAAAATTTTAAATTTGTGAAAAAAAAGATGTGCAAAAATATATTTATTGTTTTCGTTGTTAACTTTCACAGGAAAAAACTAGCTAGATATTCCTAAAAATACAATATGACAGTTTTAATTGGTTACTTTGTGCACATCTTAGCGAAATTTTTAAATTTGTGAAAAAAAGATGTACAAAAATATATTTTACTGTTTTCGTTGTTAACCTTCACAGGAAAAACCTACAGGTCTGCTTCGGTTGTAGTAGAAATTGCACTGCATAAATTCGAATTTGTGGATTGCAAAGTAGATTGAGCTGTTTTGTTCAAGAGCCCCGTATTCTCAACTGTAAATAGCAACTATATCATCAGTTAGTAGCAATAGGTTTTCAAACTCACTAACTCGTGCAGTTGGTGAACTGAAAATTGAATTATGCTTAATTTTGAGCATCTGCATTCACTGGTTCGAAAATTATGTGACCAATCATTAACTGGTAAAAGGTGCTGAACACATTTGGAAATACAGGCCAAGATCACAAAGCGAAAATTGCTCAATTTTATTTTTTTTCAAGACAGAAGCGCTGGAACAGATTTTTGTATTTTAATTAAAAATTTGTCAAAAAGCCTGCCTTGAATACATTTTTTACAGATTGGTTTTTAACCAAAACCAAATTTGCACTGTACAAAATACTGCAATTGCTTGCATTTAACGGCAAAATCTGCAATATTAATTTGGCAATTTTTTAAAATATTTTGAAAATTGTGTCTAAAACTATAATATTGTATACATAAATACTTAGCTAGCATTCTTTGTGGTTTTAGGTTATATTTCGTCAATATGAGTTGTCGCTGGATAGCTTTTATACACAAAATCTGTGTAAACACGTTACGTTACTACGACCCACCGCAAATTGTTCAATTTTCACGCTGTCATTATGGGCGTCGCCAAAATTTTGATGACAAGGGTATTAAGGATACGTTCAGCGAAAATTTTAAACAGGGCGATGATTCTTGTGTTACAACCTCAAAACGCATCTAAAAATTCCGACCCCCAAAAATCCCAAGTTTGATCCCAAAAAATTACGCCTCTAAAACTACAACGGACCATGCCGCGTTTCACTGGCGCAGCGAACACAACTATGGAAACAAAACTTGTAGCAAAAAATTGCCGAATTTTTTTGCGATTTTTTTTTCAACAAATTTGGTTTTAAACTGTTTTTTGGCCTGCCTGGGCGAAAAGTTTATCATATGTTTTTGGGCAGAAGTGTTTGTTACATAGCTGGCAAAAACGTAAACAAAAAAAATAGGGTTTTGTTTGTAGTATTTGTGTATTAACAAACATCTGCTCAGCGGGTTGCTCACGTGAAACTGTGAGTGGAATGGCTTAGGACTCGTAATTTATGGTATATATCGCAAATTACAAAATAATGTCTAAACGCATACATTAAAGCTTGCATGATACAATAAACGGTGCAAGCACGGGCGCCCCACGGGGGCATTTCGGGGCCATTCTCTTCCGCCCGTATTTGGCTGGTGCCCCTCAAATTAATTTGGTCTAAAAGTATACCATCTTGTGTTGCAAATGTAGGGCCGCACCCCTTACTACTGTTAACTTGATAGAAGACAAAAGTTCTCCAGCATTAATTAGTTTTGTTTATTCCTAAGCTTACGCTTAGGCTTAGGCTCATTCGTATGCTAAACCCTAAATGTAAGCCGAACTCAATGCCTACGTTTCACTTTCAGTCTATTTTTAATATTGCACCAGTCATTATGTGTGTGTATGCGTTTATTTTTATCGAGGAAAGTAAACAACTAAACAAATTGTTTATTACTATGACTGGCGGGGCAACAACTTGCATTTTACTATGGGTAATGGACTCATGGTTGTGGGTTGTTTTAAATTTAATTCTACTTTTTAATTTTAAATTTTTTTGCGGACGCCTTTACTGGCGGAGTGTTGATAAAAAACGACTCTGCATGCCAGTAGCCAAGACATCTCGCTGGGTGGGGGCTACAAATGTTTCCGGAGGGACATTCGTGGGTTTTCAATGACGTACAAACAAGGTTACAAATTTTTTCGAGGGGGGCGGGCGAAATTTTTCCAGCGGATCTGAGCTATCCTGTACCCTACCCTTGCTTACAAGTCTGGAAGTGTGTGATAGTGCACATTATTTTACACGGTGGTATATTGTGTCGCCTACTAACCGTACACAATCTAAAGAGGACTCTTGCCAAGTCGCAGCACATGAGAGGGATTCAGGCCATCCAATCGCTCCATAATCTCTGCTTGTTTCCTGTGAGGCGTAAACGAACCCTGCCTATTCAACTATATCACTTAGGATAGCTTGATCTTGTAAAGACCCAATATTTAAGCTGTTTTTTTCGTCGACACCAACCCCATCAAATCAATTTTTTTTAACTGAGACCGCGTATATCCTACGCACTACACTGTGGTGTAAATAGTCTAGACTTAATATCAAATGCAAGACGCGCTTGCTTTGAGAGTATTTTTAGGAAAAATGCTACAGCAAATTAATCACCCTTTTTTATCGGAAAAATATTCTCAGTTTGCTTGCGCCACATCTGCGTGAAACTGAACAATACACAACGGTGAAGCGGAGCCATCTATTGATGATATACTCAAGAGTGGATGATGCATACTTCAACAAGAGTATGATACTGGATGCATTCTGTGTAGAAAAGAATGTAACCGGCACGCGTTGCGTTTTTGGTCTACACCCCCTTTATTTAGAGGGGGTACAACCAGTGCAAATAATGACACTATGTATCCGGCAACAAAATGATCCGCTAATAGTTTAATTTTGGGTTAATGCATGTGATAACGACCAAGTCCTTCTAAACAAAGGGGGGTCCGCCAAAAACGCAACACCCGGTGGTATATTTTATACCATGCAGACACCCAAGAATTGCACACTCTTGTATATATTATGGATTCTTGCGTATGAAGATAATATGTTCAAACGCAAAATGCATCTATACAAATTGGTCCTGTAGTCAAAGGGGGGAGCTGCGTGGCTCACCCCAACGGGAAGAATTTTGCCCCCCCTAGAAAGTTTTCAACCTTGCTTGTAAGCCATGGAAAACCCTTGCATGACCCTGCTGAAAACGTTTTAGCACCCCCTAGCCAGGACAGATAAAAATTCATTAATTTTGTTGTATATACAAGCAAAAAAGTATTATATTCAGTCGATATTTCTGACCGTGTGAACCCTATAATTCAATCAGAGTGGCTAAAGCATCCTAGTTCAAAGCGTGTTTAGCCCTTCGTTTAAGAAATGCTGGCATTTGTAAACTATAGTACAAGCAAGTGTTGAATACCATTGCAGGGTTTTGCACAACAGTTTTCAGACACAATTTCAGTTTGCAACACCTGACCCCCCTTGATATAGAACGTAACTCTGGTAGTTGGTTAGTTCCCCACCCACAATAGTTTTAATATAATTAATGGGAAAACTGTCCCTCGCTGAACGCAGTAAACCATTTATATTCCTAAGTTAACCAGTTTAGTTCCAAAGATGAAAAACATATCGCTAAATGGTGTTAAGCATTGCGCATGGTTCAGCATACGAGCTAAGATATTATACAACTTACCATTGCAAATGCTTTCTGTTCAGCACGAACACGATGTCCTGCCTTGCGCTTTAAATGCCTCCGCTTATGCCGTTTTAGCATTGGTCGGCCATTGTCGGACCTTCGCAAGCCGTGCGTGTTCAAACGGCGACGCTTCGCGGCGCTATTGCATCGTTTACCCGTACATTTAGAGTTAATAATTGAGGTATCAACAAAATGTTTCCGCTCAGAAGCGTGTTTCAAACCAGTCGCGTGTTTTGAAACATGTTGACTCAACGAAAATTTACCCGGTGTCTCGCTCAATTCCAACGATTGTTTGAATTCCAATTTTTTAACCGGATACCCATAAACTGGACGATTTGCAATTGATATTAAACTTAAACAAATTGAAATCCAAATAAAGCAATGAAGTTGAACTGAACTGCAGTTCAAAATGTAAACGTTCCTCGATCCAAAAATCCACGCAATAAACACCGGCTGTTGTATGGATGATATATTCATGTTGAATGGTGCAATAACGCGAAATACGCCGAAACATTTACTGAGGGATTGTATGCTTAGCGAAGAAATGCAGTACTATTAGCATGGTTTTGTACGTAATGAGTAGGAAAAAAATTAGCTTTTTTTTGCAGCTATAGAATTAACATAGTAAGTTATTATCTTAGCCCAATCTGAAACGATAAATTCTTGCTAATACACGTCAAGCCAAGATCAAAATTAGAATATAAACCGATTTAGAAAACTTTAAAGTTTAGCCAATGTAAAGATCAGGGACGGAACGCCTTTCTGCACGACTGAAATATGCTTAAGTTTTGGACAACTTTTTTGCACAGGCTTAGGTATAAGTTCATTGTTACGCTTGTGGCTTGAAATATGCTTATACTAGGATGACGGCATTGTTGTACACATTGGCCAACGTTTGTACGTTGTTGGAGCTATAGAAATTCTTAACGTTATATATAAATACATCTTAGGTGTGCTGGTTGGGATCAGATACCAAAACCCAGAAAATTATGCCAGTATTTGAACAAAGTTTACATTAATTCTGGACTTATCTTAAAGTTTTATTTTTATTATTAAAATAATATTTATTTTGAAAGATTAGACAATATTTAATCTAAAAAGTAATTGTATTAATAAACAAATTAGTAATAATAGATAACAGATATTGATCCAGGATATAGCAGTGGGGGCATACCGATTTGAACTTTGGCATGTAGGTTTTTTGTGCAAAACGTTTATTTCACAAAGGTCAAAGTTGGGAGGGTTACGTTAGGTATTTTTAAAAACAACACTGGATTCAAAGGCGGGTGCAAAATTTCTGACGGGGGGGCGAGCTGGCAAATGTTATGAAACGCAAAAATTGTAAGGTAGGAGGGACCTTATTATTTTATCACCAAAAACTTTTCTTAGGGAAAAATTGTAAGTTAGATACCTTATCATTTGGACCACCGTAAACAACTGGGTGCATTGTTTGTAGAATAACGTTATAACACAACTGTAGGGATAACGTCCACGCAGGCAAAACATCGTACCTTAGGTGCAGTGCCTTCAAAAGCGCCGACCCTCTCAAACCCTCAATTGGTTGTCTCGAACCTTATGGGGCCCCATTTTGACACACTAAGAATATTTCCCGGATAACGAAGTAATAGAGCTGTGAAACATTATATTGAAGTCCGACCTGTTTTTGGGGTCGTGGTCGGCTATCCTTACGCCAGCCCTGGTTATAAAGCCAAACTACAAGGAAGCGTTTGAAAACAACAAACAAATTGGAGTGAGAACTATGTTTCTTGCAAAGCAAAACATTTTGTTGCTAAGGATTGATTTGAAAATAATCTTTTGACACCAAAACCAGGTATTTTTTCTGACATTTTCACAAGGGTTAAACTTAGCAATTTTTTTCGAAAGCGAAATAATATTAGCTACACTGTCAATTCTAGTGAGTTAATTTTTTACTCAGAATGAGTTGAATCCACTCAGAAGTCTGAGCTCTGAATTAGGACTTTCAGAGCTTCGAGTTCTGAATTGATTGACTTCATTCTGATTTAATTAATGAACTCAGCCAGAATTAAATCAGCTCAGAGCGAGTCGATGTTTCCTGTTGTTCACTCAGAAATAATCTGAAATGACTAATTCAATCTCTGAGTTGATTAATCAACTCATCGGAATTTACAGTGTATGAGCCTCGCAGAGCACCAGTAAAATTGCAGAAACTTGAAATACACTGCAAACTCAATTAACGTGAGTAATCAACTCAAATAACAAATTGGTCATTTCAGAGGTTATTTCTGAGTTAATAACACTAAATAACGCTTACCATAAGCTGATTTAAGTCTAGGCGAGAGTTAATGAATTAACTCAGAATGAGTTCAATCAGTTATGAGTGCTGAAATACCTAATTTATATCTCAGTGATTAAACTCATTTTGAATTAAACTCAATTCACTGGAATTTACAATATATAGCGAATTTTTAAAAATTAAAATCGTAAGACCTTTAAATATTAACTCCCTAGACAGGGACATGCAATTTCAAGGTTATTTGAAAATATACTCTAGACTTCAGTTTAAATTCCAGTACAGCGTTCGCCAAATGATACAGGCATTGCACGTTATGCACTCGGAAAGAGGGGGGTCTAGGTATGATCCCACGACATTTTGGATTTAGAATCATCTTATACACGTGGTTGACGTCGGATGCTCTGACCGAAGGATACGGGAACGATTTTTTCTAGGGGTGTCAAACATCAGGTCTGAACAGATGCACATGCGGCTTCTGCATCCGAAGTTTAACGGAAAGCACACATTTATAAGCCCAGGTACACACAACCCCCAAGCATCCATGTTCCCGTGTGCTTGTCTCTCTAGCCAAATAGGGTCATGGCCTACCACAGGAAATCGTCCAGTGTTTTAGTCTGAATGAGACTTTACCCGCGGGTAACCGTGGTTACTCGCGGGTAAACGCGGGTCGAGTAAAAACATTCAGTTGCGGCGGGCGCGGGTAATCGCGGGTCGGGCAAAAAACTGCAGTTGCAGGTATACCCGTGAGTAAAAAATTTGAAATTTAGGCGTGAAAAAATTGACTGTTTTTACCCGCGTCAAATCTTTATGAGTTGAGGTGCAAGTAGATACTTAACTTTTTAAACGAGAACGAATAAACGCGAAATAGGAGGCATGGTCGTACAAGAAAGTAATCGTTTTGCTTTATATTAAGAAGCCGCCACGGGTCTACAATTTTAATTAGACCCAGGTTGGCACGCCTGCACGGTTAATTTGTAATATATAAAATGTAGTCAGCTACTTGACTATTTACTTAAGTTACGCGTTTACGCTGTAAATTCTGCTGAATTGATTAATCAACTCCGAGAATCGGGTGAGTTGATTAATTAACTCAGAATGAATTCATTTAATTCAGAATTCTGAGTTATAAAACACCTAATTCACAGCTCAGCCTTCTGAGTGGATTCAACTCATTCTGAGTTAAAATCAACTTACTGAAATTTACAGCGTGAAAACGACAAAATAGTCAAATAATCACTTTAGCACATACTTATATACTAAGTCGTATTTAAGTATAGGGTTTCAGAAACCCAGCCATTATCAATTCTAGCTATCATTCATTGCTAATAGGTCGTTAGGATTATCTGACATTTTGGGCCCACAAAAAAGTCAGTGACGCAATTAAGAGTTGAAGTTTCAAATTTTTTTCGATTTAAAAACGCAGAAGTTGTCTGGAAATTGCAAAAACAATAATCACTGACATCGGCTTTAAACCAAATAAATATCCGGTAAACAAAACAACAAAAATGAAAAAAACTACTACGGTTTTTACGGTGAATGTTACTTTAAGCGGCGTAACAGTAGATTAAGCCTATTCCTAAGCCTAAGCGTTGCAAAAATGAGTTCCTAAGCCTGAGCCTAGGTCTAAGCCTAAGCCTAAGCCTAAGTAAAAAAATGTAATCTAGAATGTAAACTAGGGATGTGCCGATTAATCGTCATCGGCATCGCTAATAATCGGCAGTTCTCGTCAGTATCGGCATCGGCACTGCAAAAAAATTGCCGATTCTTTGCCGATACTTTTAAACATAACAGTCAGTTTGAATGCTATTAATTTCATTTGTGGGCGCAAATCTGTGTGTCCGGTCAGCAAAACTGATATCTTTCCTGCGTTTGTGTTTGAAAAAATTAATTGAAACGAACCGTTCGTCCGAAATTATAATCGTTTATGATGGTGAATGGTTTAAGTCTTCATATAATTATGTAATGCAGAATCCTGTCTGTTTATTAAAAGCATGGTGTACTAAAGTTGCAAACGGCATCGGCATCGGTTCACATCGGCAAAATTTAAATAATAAGAATCAGCATCGGCAAAAATTTTTGGTATCGGCACCTCCCTAATGTAAACTGTTTGAGCTAGGATCACGTTAGCGTGCCACACGTTAGTCAAGGATTGCTGCAAGCTTATCGACTCCTTGGAAACTTAAATATAATGTATACATACGGTATTTCCAATATTTCTATAACGGAAACGGGCAATGATTTTCATTGGAAACGAAAACGGACAATGATTTTCACCGGAAACGAAAACGGGTATCCGGTTACACCCTTTATGTATCCATTTCAAAGATTTCTCTCTGAAGTGCATTTCCTCACGTCAACGCTTAGCCTCAGACATTTCTGTATACCAGCTTAACTCAAAAACGGACTTTAATAAAATAAGATTATACTAATGTCTACGTCAAGTCTAAGCAAAAAAATAGTCTAAAGCTTAATAAGCATACTTTAAATGCAAATTTGCTTGAAAAAGCCCAACTCGCTAAAAGTAGCAAGTCGCTAAAATTTTCTTAATTCCGGGTTTAGGTTAAATACAAAAAAAGTAAGTTGCCCTTGTATCGACCGTAACCCAAAAAAATGCACAATTAGTTTAAATTAGTTTAAAAAACGTTTGAAAAAAATATAACTTTCTTTGTAATTTGACGAATTAACCTCTGTTACCACGAAAATAAAATTTTTTGAGCGTATTTATTTAGCATCGTCAAAGCTGTTTTATGGACGTTTTAATCATTTTGTAAAATTTAACAACCATATGTTATGCAAAAACTCGCAATCTAGGCGAATTTTATATATATATACATATACGCACATATATTTATATATACCTGTAGGTATATATAATATATATGTGTAGATGTGTATATGTGTATATATGCATATATATTAAGATTTAGTAAAATAAAATTGTGTTCGGTTTCTTTCTTTTCCAGTTTACGAGTTGGAAATTTCTGACCACCATTGGATAAAACAGCTTTGAGTTGAATGATACGTCTCCGCTTGGAAAATTGTGAACATTCAGTTCTATTTGTCATCTCTCAATACAGCATTCTACAAAAGCTGTTAAGCTCAAATGCTTTACCGTCAACTAATTACAGTTGCGTTATATGTTTCATTTTTGGCCGGCGTTTGTACAAAAATGATTTGATACGGAAAATATTTTGCAAATTTAAGCTTTTCATATCTCACACTTAATTACTGTGACAGCCGAATTTGGATTTTGGGAAAATTCGATTTTCTAAGATCGGGAGGTAGTTATTCGATGTTTTGGTCAATGTATATAGTACATGGGTCGAACAGTGCTATAATTATAAGCATATTCGTAAGTCTAAGTCTAAGCGCAAGGATAAGCATGTATCTTAGCTTAAGCCAAAGACTGAGCAAAAAAATTATTAGTCTATAAAACTTTTGGCGTACTCTGTTCAAGCGCCACAGAAAAACGTTCCGCCCCTAATCTTTACATGGCCCGATATTTTTCAACTTTACCGACGGCCTTCGATTTTTAAAATTTTTAGCTTTAGAACACAGCCAAAATCGAAAATTTTTCGATTTTTATGGTTGCAACTGTATGTTCTCGCCGCAAAAATTTGCACGTGCGAATTTGGTTTTAAAAATTAACAAATTTATTGTCGCTCGACTTTGTTACACCTACACCGTGAAAATTAATTAATGACGTTGACGTCATTCAAAAAATTGTTAAAGTGCACATGGTTGTATGCTGCAAAATGAACGCTAAAATGCTATTTAACGCAATTTAACCCATTATAAAAACTGTCAGCTTAGTCTAAAGCGTAAAAGTAACCGCAGCGCCGGAGCGGACACGAGTGAGACTACCCACAAGTAGGGAGCGTTTTAGGAGTGGGCCCTCAAATGGAGGGGATGCGGGATGGCTTCTCCGGCCCTGAGTAACCGTAAAACTGATCGTAAGCCTCAGAATAAAGCATGAAGATTGAGGTAGGAATTATTTCATTTCCACAGGAAAGCATACGAAGCTCTAAATAAGGCAGGTAAACCGATGTGCGTTCAAAGTTTAGAAGCACCTAAGCATGTCGAAAAATTTGTAATAAAAAACAAACAACAAAACATTTTCCAGCTACAAAATAGTCATAGACAAGAACTGGCAAATTTTGCCAAAAAGTACTAAAGTTAGAGCGTATATACGGTCTATAATTGGACAATGCCGGATCCGAACGCTCAACAAAACCCTACTAACGCTATGCTTAACATTCGAGTTACTAACTGTTCGCTGAACTAAAATATTTCACTTTCTGAAGTTAAACTTTTTAAACACATATTTAAATTATAAATCTGTGACTATAAAACCAGTATTAACTGCCTTGAACGAAATCTGTGGCGTCATTGTCAAAAGCGACCTCAATCGGGTCATTGTAAATTTCTTTTGTTTTTTTTTTAAGTTGCCTTAGCATTCTGGTCCACCAAGCATGCAAAAATTGGTCCACGGTGCAAGTTTTACTGTATTAACCCCTTCTCACATTGAGTTGCCTGTAGGCAACTCAGCGCAGTGTATATACGTTAAATAGTATATATTGCACCGTGTTTAATTGCAACACATATACATTGTACTAAATCACCACAAGACGTGAAAGCAGCCTCGGGCTCGAGCGTCAAGCTCCTATAGCTGAGTTGTGATGGTATACGCCTCCCACTCCAGTCACTGGAATTCGAATCCTAGCATAAAAGTAGGTCTCAGGGGAAATAGAAAATATTCATGTGAGAAAGGGTTAACCTATGCAGAGTTTTTGCTATATTCGCTTTGACGGCTTTGAAATGCGTTTATGATAAATTTTTAGAGAGAAAAAATCACACCGAATGTCCTTGATTCGGCCTATGGGAATTGATTGAAAATATTGTTAGTAAATATTAAATTAATAAAAAATTTATAATCGCTTCGCTCGACCACAATCATCGGTCAAAAAAGTCAACATTTTGTAGAACTTTTTCAATTTTTGGACAAATGTCAGCAGTCGACGACGTCGCATATTTACAATATAAATAAATAGCGTCAAAAAACTTCTTCACCAGCAAAGCGAGCGACAAGCCAAACGCAATTTTATTTAATATATTGGTATACACTGCAAAAAATGGTGAGTCAAATTAAGTGTCTGTGAAATAGGCTTTTCCTGACTACACAAACTGAGTCAAATTCGTCTTTGCAAGAATCAAATTCGACTCACTGAGCGGCGATTCAGCGAATCAATTTTTACTCATTCGGCGTCGAATTTTGACTCGGATTGTGTAGTCAGGAAAAGTCTATTTCGGAGAGAGTCAATTTGACTCACCATTTTTTGCAGTGTACAATTTGTTTCTTCTTAATCCGCAAGCGTGTTCTTGAACAATAAAATATTTGAGTCCACATTTCTTACGCAAAATTTTTACTCAAAATGTATTAAATGTTTTGTCGTGAAAATATCTGGACGCTTATAAATGCTACTTCAATCAAAGTTTACTTTTTGCACTGTAAAATCGGAACTTATTAATATTTTCAAAAAATGCGAAAGATTTCGTACTGCAGAAAGCAACAATACAACAACGCATAAGGGCGTCCCCAGCACAGCCGAGTCCTCCGCCAATCCGCGTTCATTCTCTTTTGGCCAACGACGCGATTACTGCGTCATTGAACCTTGGTTAACGATTTGCCAATTTTGTCTTAAGAACCAAATTTTAGTCGTTTTGTTTTCAGCGCTGGACCCTACTACAGATCCAACTGTCAAAGCAGGCCGCTACGACAGTACGGCTTACGGGGGCGGAAGAGCAACAGCGTGTCACTGTGACAGAAAAGGTTAACATTTAGAAATTTAAAAATTTGTCAAAATTGAAATGCTAAAAATTATTGAATTGCGTTGCTTTTGTCAAATTTGAACGTGGGTGGTTCACGTTTTTGACAGGTGCGCTATGTACATACATATATACATATATATGTATATATGTATATATATGTATATATATAGCGATCAACCGTGATAAATTGAAAAAACGTCATTGCAGATGCCGCCGAATTAGCAAAAACTTCAGCTTTAAATTGTTGACTGCACCTTGTCTGTGCAATTTTGAAAGTTCACACCTTAAAATTTAAGCTGTAATTTAAAAATTCAACGAAAACACAATCCTATTAATATGAAAACTTTGGGTTTCGAGATAGTACATTTTTATTGTGTTCCATATCAAACGCTATAAATAAACTACAGCATAGTGTACACTTGCCCATACACAATTTTACTTAGGTTCAGCTTTAGGTTAATGTTTTTCTGTGGTTTACAATAGATAAGCTTAAGCTATAGACTAATATTTTGATCAGGCTTAGGTTTAGGCTCAAGGCTTAAGTGTAAGCTCATTCGTACACTTATGCTTGGGCTTAGCCTTAGGTTTAGGCTTATGGATATGCTTATTACACTACTGTGACGGTATTGTTCTATACATTAGTCCTATCTTGCTTTATTTCAGGATGCGCACTTAAATATAATGTTTGTAGATTATTATTGCAGTTGTGTATTATAATGAGAAACTACGGCACTGTTCAAAATAGGCTAGGCTTCGAAGCGAAGCTTTGAAGAAAATTTACTCGCTGTCCAAAACATGTTTGTTCTGCAAGAGTAACAGACATGCCCTTAGCCAGCTCAGCTTGCTAGAGGTCTCAAAGTTTTTCAGGACCGGCATACAAGGGTTTTCATTGACTTACAAGAAAGGTTGAAAATTATCTGGGGTGGGACAACCTTTTTCCAGGGGGGAATGAGCGTTCCCTACTCCCCGTTGGCTACGGATCCGAACGGAATCAGGTAGTAGTGCCAATTCTGTTGACGAGTAACGTGGAATATGATTAAGGCATAATTTTAACGTTTTAAGTTGAATTTTTACCAGGCAAATAAATTCACGTTTAAGGCAAAATCATAAGGCTAATTTCGTAATCATCTGCCCTGTTCATCACAGTCATTTACAATTATTAAACTTCAACGTCGATAATTAGCTGCTTTGCTTAGAATTTTTGCAAACCATGAAACCTGTAATTATAAATTTTTCTACTGTTACGGTTTCAAACTCAATAGATTTTTCGTAAACAGAGAAGTATTTTCTATAATTCAGATTTATGCGTTTACCCCGTCTCTATTGCCGCTTTTATGATCTGCTTTGTTAACATACAAATAAATGCAAGCAATTGTATTCGTTTCAACAAAACAACGTTGTTTTAGTTTATTTTTGATTATGTGCAAATTATTAAAAAAATTCTGCAATTATTCGTAATTTTCAGTTTTCGGTACAGGCGTCCACCAGGATTTTGAGCTGTTAAACAAACTAAATTCTACGATTCTGGTGTTTATTCAAGACAGTAAACTGAAGTCACTTCCCTTAGTAAATTCTCACAAAAATGCATTTAATTAACAGTAGATGACTTCGGCTTTTTTTACACTATTTAAAAAATTTAATGTTTAAACTTCGAACTCGGGTTTACGTATGGAAGGCAAAATCAATTTCAAAGCCAAATTCGACCAAATTTTTTTCAAATTTAATATTACAAAAAGCATATATACTGTGACCCACTACTATAAGAATTTTTAGTCTCGCCAATGAATTGCGAATATCAACTTCAATTCTAAAGAACACGGGTGGAACAGTATTATAAGCATATTCTCAAGCCAAAGCCTAAGCCTAAGCCTAAGCGTAAGAATGAGCATATTCCTAAGCCCAAGCCTAAGCCTAAGTCAAGCAAAGCTTAATCATTAGACTAATATTTTGCTATGCTTAAACTTAGGCTTAGACTTAGGTTTAATAATAAACTCATTTTTACGCTCAGGCTTAGGCTTAGGCTTATGCTTATAATACTGTTCCTCTCCTGTTCTTTACATTGACCAAAAATTGCCATAAAAAGCTAAAACTAAAACATCATACAAATTATTGACAAATTAAATTTTCAAACCGATCCAAATCGGCATTGAATGTTGGAATAATTTGTCGCACGAATCGGCCGCTGTTTTTGTTGATGCAAATTTTTGCCAAAAGGCTAAAATATTTTTTGAACACAAACAAAAAACAATGCAAACAGTATATAATCGATTGTTACTTTATAAGAAAAGCATTCGTACAAATTCAAAGCCAAAAAAACACTATATCACCACCGACCGTATACTATCGACTATTTGCGAATAAGTGTACCCCCGTTTAAGTTTGACAAATTTTACGCATCCACACGCTTACCAGGATTGGTTGTAACAAGGGTATAAAACATGAATTAGTCTACGTCTAAAAGCAACAGCGAGAAACATTTTTCACAATCTCTTTGAGCCAGGAGGTTAATTTTTTGACGCTTGTAAAAATAGCTTTTTTTGCCACATATTTGTAGAATTTTCGACGTAAATATCCGTCGAATATCCCCTTGTATAAAAAAACCCCGTTCGATGTCGGTCGGAATGAGTAATATTTCAAAAAGTTGTAGGTGGTAGTGGCGGTGGTCCTTCAAATAGGTTTACATTAAAATATATTTTAATAAATGTTTTAAATACATAAACAAAATTAAATTTTGAGCAAGTTTTTGAAAAATTTCACTGTTTTTAAAAACACTGCGGGTGCGCAATGTCGTGGCAAGGTCAGTCAAAAAGCGACGTTTAAACATAGACAGATATGTAGACAATATGATAAATATCGCAAAGAGTCGAAAAAGAAACTACGGCCGTGACCTAAGTGGCTACGGCACTAATTTAACCATATAGCCAATAGGCGCAAGTTTACGAAAACTATTACAACAGTTGATAGATGTCGTAGACGCCTGATTGGTTAATTTGGTGGCAACGCCATACGAATACACTGAATGCCGATGCCGGTAAAAATACGCTACAAAATTTTCGACCAATTACTGACCGATACATACCATTTTGTTGTGCACCTATAATACGTACTGCGCAAAAATGAACCAATCATTACACTGCTGCCATTTAGTGAGATTATTTTTAACCAATCAGGAGCCGTTGGAACGGTGGTTAGCCATAATGCCAATTGGTACCGTGGGTACAGTGGCCGATAGAGAAATTTGTGATGGGCGTCGTACATATACAGTTCGCAATATTGCGGCAGCAAATATGCCGCTTAGATGCTGAGATGTATTAAAACAGTTTTTACCGAAACTGTGGAATTCAAATCTCAATGGGACAGGATTCAGGATTTCTAGGTGGAAGATCCGAGATTGAGCAGGAAATCCGTTTTACCATGAACCAGGTCCATGTAAATATCAGGGCCGAACGTTATTCCGTGAGACTGGAATATAGTAAGCTTAAGCTTCACACTATTTTTTGCTTAGCCTTAGGCTTAGGCTAAGGTATAAGCTCATTCTTACGCTTAGGCTTAGGCTCAAGTTTATCTTAGGCATAGGTTTATGCTTAGGCTTAGGAATATACTTATACTTATCAGAAGCAATTTCAGCCATGAAATCAAAGTTTACGCTTTGCGTGGCTCCAATGAGCTGAGATGTAATCCGTGGACGACGCCCATTGGTTGAATTATATGTCGATACCTCGCGAATATAAAACTTGAAAAAATTTATTCATCAATTTTTTTACCAAACAGTTCACAGACCGAACTGCAAAGAAAATCACTGCGAGCGAAGCAAGTGCGAAACGAGACGTTAATTTCAACATCAGTTGTATATCCCATACGCCCACCTACGCAGGATCGCGGTTAGGGTTTCCGAGCCCGCTTGTAACATGGGGGCACCCTGTAAGGTATAAGCACGAGGCACAGAAGCGTATCCAAAAAGAAGAACATACATAAAGTGCAATACATCACGACAAAAGAAAACTCGCTATCGAAACGAACGAGAAACCAAATAAGCGTGAGTTACACAATGTTTAACCTGAACTGTGCCGAAAATCATTTTGAAAAAGCATGGAGTGGAAACCGCGGCACTGCAGGTATGGCACTTTGCATGGAACCAAAATGTCTACTGGCGCGGCTCCATTCCAGCTCCTGTGTTTGCGGGCCTTAGTAAACTGGTGTCATGCAAATAGCGCCGCAGTCCAAATTTTTAAAGCGTACTTAAGCTACCTCTGATTCAGTTGTCCTCTCGATCCGCTCAAGGCCGGAGCAGCCAACCCCATGCCCCCCATTTGTGGGGTGCCCCTCCCTAACCGGTTGAAACAAAAACCGCTTGAGCTTTTAAATGCGCCCGGCTTCTAGCTCGCTTCGCTCGCGAGTTTGGGGGTCCCACCCTGGAATTTGGGGGGAGCTTCCACACCTGCCTGTTCCGGCACTGGATTCGCTAATGCATAGCAAGCCATATTTGTGATATGGCTAAAATTGGTGCCGTGGTTATATATGTATTATTGCTAAACCAGTTATTTTTCGGCAACAATTCCTGGAACCAACTGCAAACCAAACTGCGTTCAAAAGTTTTGCCAAAATTATCGTGCAGTTTCGATTTTACTACATTTTGTTCTCAAAATCATTGTCACCTGATGGCAGGTATCTATGCGCAAAATGCACCTAAGCTATGGCTTGACAGCAATTTCTGTTTTATAAAACCTGAAATCGGGTAAAACCAAGATTTATCTTTTGAGCCAAATATTTTTTCTTGCTCGAACGGCATACAAGGCAACGATATACGAGAGTTGCAGTTTGGCAAACATGAAGCCAACAAATTGTTAATTGCAAAATATTCAATGTCTGTGTGTGTCGCGTCGTATTGCAAAAATTACTAATCGCAGCACAATGCAACATTACGCAACTGTCAAATTAATAGCGTTCAAGTGGTAAAATTCGGTTTACAATGCCAATTACGGTAAGGTATTGCAGACCAGGAATTACAGAGCAGCTCAAATGGAACAACCAAACATTCATAGAAACGACTGTTACCATTCGCGGTGCAAAGCCAAAACGATGAAATGGTAAGTTTTTTCAAACGAGCTCTTACAGAGCAGATTTGTCAAGAAACAGGGATTTCGAGAGAATTTTGGCCAAATCTTATGACAAGTTTGCGAGGTACACCTGTATAAATCATTACAGAAAATTGGAAACAACATTTGCGTCAGTTTATTACGCATTTGCAGTATAATTTTTGATTGCAGGTACAATTTGGCTACAATACAGAGTGTGCGATTTATTATTAATATAATCGATATATATGTGTGGCGTTGATTTTGGCATAAAGCTTTGATTTGTGTTTTAAATTCAATTGAATTGGTTGGAATTTCCGAGTTTTTAGAAAACAAAAATTAGGCCGTTTTTTACTTCTTGTCTAATTTAACGGGGTATTTTTGGTTCTGCACATGTTTTAAGAAAACGTAGAACTTTACAAACAATTTATCTTCAGTATTAAATGGTATTTAGCTCGTCTGTGAATCCAGAAATTTCTGACGAGAGGCCGGCTGAAAAACGTTATAAAACTCAATTTGTGCTGTATGCTATATATGTGAAAGCTTTGCGAAGAGAAAAATTGTAAGGTAGGAGGTACCTTACCAATTTATCGCAAAAAATTTTGTTGGTACGGGGGCCTGCGAAAGCGTCCACTCTGGATCGGTTAGGTTCACTTGCTGCAAGTCCTACCGTTTTAACCGGTACCAAACGTGTATAAGCATATCACAGGTCGGCGTATACAATAATTCGAATAGCTGGATATATCCAGTCCCAAAATCTATGGGAAGACCAGATAAAAATTACTTTTAGCAGAATTTAAAAATACTAATTGTTAAACAAAGCGCATTGTGTATATTTCACTTACGCAGTGTGATTTAGCTTTTTCATAGTATAGCTTAAGCAAGAAAGGGTACATGTACCATAGGTAAATATTGGTATTTTAGATTTTCAGTCGATCTAATCGACATAACCACAAGGTTGCGCGGGTGACCAACAGTTTTTAAAAGAAATTGTGTCAATAAATGGTTAAGCAGATAAAAAAGCATGCATGCATATTATATATATATATATATATATATATATATATATATATATATATATATATATATATATATATATATATATGTATATATATACATATATATATATTTGCTAACTGTAACATAACTGGGCCCGCTTTAAATACCAGAGGCGGAACGTTTTTCTGTGAGACTGTAACAGAGTATTAAGCTTACAAGCGGAACACGAATTTTGTTTTGCTTAGGCTTAGGCATAGGCATAGGTATACGCTCATCCTTACGCTTGGGCTTAGGCTTAAGCTTAGGAATATGCTTATACTGCTGTTACGGCCATGTTCTATACACGACAACTGTAGCATTTTTCGATGATAGCGACGAAATGATGTTGAACCACCAAAGTATATATACATAATACAGTTCAAACGTTAATAAATATTTGGTTAAAATTGTCATTTTTAGAAAGGTAAAACTATTTTAAACATAAGTTATTAATCAGTGAAAAACGTTTCAGTTTCAACCTAAGCTTCACAGCTGCATTTAAAGCTTAATCTGCTCGCTAAATTCTAGCTCCTGTAACTGTCAGCATGAGCGATCCTGTGCTCAAAGCGAAATGGACATATTTTTTTAACATTTTCTTGGGTAAGTTGAAGCGTCCGGTTGAAATTGTATTTCGACTGAGGTAAAGATTGCAATATTACCATGACTATTATAGGGGCCCATGTAAATAACAGGGGCGGAACAGTATTATAACCATATTCCTAAGCCTAAGCCTAAGCGTAAGCGCAAGAACAAGCGTATTCCTAAGCCTAAGCTTAACCCAAACAAAAAAAATTAGTCTAAATTTTAAGCTTACTTTCATTCTAGTCTTACAGAAAAACGTTCCGCCTCTGATCTTTACATGGGCCATTATAGATATAACTGGCACTTACTACAAACACAGGTAGTATAAAAGTGTCGGGTACGTAGCCAGGGGGGTGCGCATGAGCTCAATCCTCCCGTGGAAAAACGTTGGTCTCCTTCTAGAAAATTTTCAATGTTGCTTGTAAAGTCAACGAAAATACTTGTATGGCCCTCCTGAGAATTTGTTTAAGCTCTATAGCAAGGTAATCTTTCTACGGGCCTCTACAGTGATGGGGGATTGAAAACTGAAGCGGAAAACGAATATTAAACATGAGGTTTCCAAACAATTTTCGTATTGGTTCGGTTGACAGTCTGTGGTATAAATTTCACTTAGTTTGGTCGTATTTAGCAAACGGTGAAAGGACGAGAAGAATTTCTGAACAACAGAGGCTCTTGTACATCTCCCTTTTAGGCTTAGTGTAAGGCCTAGGCGTACATTACTCGCCATAAGCTTAGGCATAGGCTCAGACCTAGACTAAGCTGAGGTTACGGAAAAAACTTGCATACACCGAAGCCCGATCCTTTGCCAAAGCCGTTGCCTCGATCATAGTCTTAGCCTAAACCAAGCCTAAGCGTAATCTTTATCTTTAAATATGTTTCCGATAACCAAAACGGCAACGATAAACGGATAATCATCTAGAAGTTTTATACTGCTTTATATTTTACGAACATGTGAATGATAGATACTTCCTGTTCCAGTCGGTGCTTGTTTGCACTATAATTTTGAGAGCCATAACTTCTGAACCGTTCGTCATGCAGCCATGAAAATAGTACCGTGAATTCAGCTCGTCGAGATTTAGATGATGGATAACTTTTTATTAAAATCCTAGGGGGGTCCAGATTCAGTACCTCCGCCATCATCGGTTATGTAGGTCGTGGTATGCTGTAAATTTTAAAGAAATCGCTAAATTTTGAGATAAAAAAACATAAAGAGGCGGCAATTTTTATGATTTTGAAATCGAACAGATTTAAGCAAATGTTGATCTCAGGTATTAATTTGCATCATAAGCGTGCGGGCAGGAGGCGGCAACACGGGCGTATACAAAGAGAGACATAGAGGAAATAGGTCCACTCCTAAAATTCGCTAAGAGACAAGAAAAACAGGTTGTACAGGCTTTAGAATAACCTTGTAAATACTTAAAAGGTCAAAAATAAATTTTACGCAAGGTTATACTCCCTCTAACTGAAATCCTGGCTACGCCCTTGACCAGAAATCCACAGATTTGAACCGGTTATGAAGTGAACAATTTGCGCAAGCTTGTGGGTGTTGACAGAACATCTTGTAAAAATTTATTTTCGAAACAAAACGAATTTTTAAGCAAAAAAAATAATATCTAAAGTTAAAAAATTAGGAATTCGTAAAAAAATACATTTTTCGTATTTTTTCAGATATCAGCAAAAACGGAACCGTGGAATGGAACGATTTCGAACTGTTGTTTGAGGTAAAGCGTCATTTGTTTTCCCTATTTTGAAACATTATTTGCGTATTTAAGTTAAACAATGTCGGCCAATGTAAAGAACAGGGGCGGAACAGTATTATAAGCATATTCCTACGCCTAAGCCTAAGCGTAAGAATGAGCATATTCCTAAGCCTAAGCCGAAGCCTAAAGCCTAAGCCAAGCAAAAAAAATTAGTCTAAAGCTTACTCTTTTTCAATCCCACAGAAAAGCGTTCCGCCCCCTTATCTTTACATGGGTCCCAATGTCAAACGTTTTTCACGAATTTGTTCTATGTACAGATATCGGCGACCCATGTATAGAACTGGGCCGGAACAGTAGTATAAGCATATTTCTAAAGCCTAAGCAAAAATAGTGCTGCATGAAACACGCCACGCTGAATACCAGTTAAAATTGAAGTTAAATTTTGATTTTTAGAAAGTCAAGGAATGCCGCGGTGAAGGTTCACCTGAATTTGTAATCATCAAAGACGGCTGCCGCATGGTGTGGAAAGGATTGTTGCATGAAATTCGAGGAATTGATATTGCATCAGTACGTTTTAAACAGATAGTAAAAATAAGCAAAACAGACACTGATTGATTCCGGAAATTAATATCCGGTTGAAACGCGAAAAAGAGTTTAAAATAGCGTTTCATATTGATCCGATTGTTGAGTACTCAAATATGTCCTAAAATTAATATTTCAGTCAATTGAAGTACTCCCCTTACAACTGAATGATAGGAAACAAGCTTAACTGAGTTTAGGGGGTATAGGCCGATGTAAAGAACACGGGCGGAACAGTATGATAAGCATCTTCCTAAGCCTAAGCCTAAGAGTAAGAATGAGCGTATTCCAAAGCCTAAGCCTAAGCCTAAACGTAAGAATGAGCATATTCCGAAGCTTATTAAGCCAAAGCCTAAGATAAGCAAAAAAATTAGTCTAAAGCCTAAGCTTACTCTATTGCAGTCCCACAGAAAAACGTTCCGCCCGTGATCGTTTTAAATGGGTCGGGGTATATTTCAAAAATTTATCTTTCCAGATTGTAAAGCTCAATGGCGGATCCACGGGGGGGCCACCCCGGCCGTGGCCCCCCCAACAGCATCTCGACAAAAATTATATTGGGACTCAAAATGGGGACCCCCTTTTATTTGGGTCACTACAGTTTGGGTCAAAAATAAGTTTATTTCCTGTGAAATTTTGGGCCCCCCCTTTTTGAGATCCTGGATCCGCCACTGGTCAAGCTCAAGCTTAATTGTTGTCGACACATTTTCAGAGCGACGACACAGAATCTGAAATCAATTTGAACGAATGGTTTGAAATGTGGGAAAAGTATAATCCAAAGCATCAACAAATGTGGCAGTGGGAATATCAAAAATTTATGTTTTTTCTGCTCGATAGCAATGGTAAAAACGTTTATTTTGTCTAACTGTACTACTGTCTAACAGTTTAAACTAAACTTGACTTGCGTTTAAACTAATCCAGCAACATTTTAAATTGATTTTCGAGATTAACTAAACTACGAAGTAGGTTTACGCTTAACAAGCCCGTAGCCAGCTCACCATGTCAGCGGGGCTAAAAAAATTTTCAGGCGGGGTATACAACAGATTTCAATGACTTACAAGCAAGGTTGAAAATTGTCTAGGGGGCCGAAATTTTTCCGGGGTGGGGAGCCTGAGGCCCCCTGGCCTTCCCTTTGCTACCGGCCGGATGCTTAAACATTGTTAAATCATAGTTTAAGTAAAAAATAAGCTTAATGAATTCTTTGATGCACATAATTTCTGGTTCGTCCTTGTTACTATGAACCAAAAAAGTTTATATTCATCATGTATTGAACTTAACAATACGTTCGTCTAAGTTATCTTGCAGTTCAAAGTTTAATTAGTCCATCCAGCCATTACAGCTGTACTCAGTACTATCATTCAAGTTAAGTTATGCGATTTTGGTTACAAAAAAATTAGCTAAAATTTCCCGTAACCAAAAATAATACTTTGCCGTGGTCTGAAGTGGTTTCTGCCGTTTCTACAAAATTATATGCCGGTTTTCGGTTTATAAAAGGTAGATCCTGCCAAATAAACCGTTCTGATTGCTTTTGCTCACAGCTGGGGCAAGATTTTGCAATGCTTCAGCGTAATTTTTTGCTTTACGTTACAAACTACGTTAATACTGCAATTATTCGAATAAGAGGGCTGTGATTGATATATATTTTGCCTTTCCGGGTTATACCCGCTCTCTATTCTGATCCAGACTGTTACTTATGTTTCAATCCCGTTTCAATATATTTATACCACAGACCAGGGTGTAAACGGATAGTGAAAATAACAAAAACAGAACACCACAATTGAAACATTTAATAATTCACATAAATTTTTAAGATTTGTAATAAATTTCGCAAATTTTCTACTTATCGCGAACAATTGCAGCTTGGAGTACAAATTTAACAGAATTTCCCGGTATTGCTGTATTAACCGAAACGGAAACGGACACCAATCTTACCGGAAACGGACACCAATCTTACCGGAAACGAAGATGGAAACGGATATCCAGTAACACCCCGCCACAAACCTTTAAGTTTATGCCAACAATTTTCTACGGTTAAGTAGTTTATTACTTTACGAATAAACTATGAAATCTTGAGTATATTTCTTGCTTCGAATATAGTAACATTACCACTGTGATTAATGAATCAAATTTTGTACTGAAATAATTCAGTCAAAGTACCATGTACTCGTTTTCATTACATTAGCGGACGTTTATGGAGTCCTTAATTTAGCACCATATCCATTTACGGACTCTAATTAAGGAAATAGACTCCAACTGATTCAGATCCAAGGTACATCGGACCTTATTGCCACTGCTATTCGGGTCACTACAGTATGAGTTTTGAGCACAATGCATAGCAGTATTTGCTGTTTCAATATGCAATTTTTGTTTCAGTTGAGAGCAGAGGTAATTTTTCCTGGTCGTAACTAGCGCTTACAGGACTGACTATGCAAATGTGGTGCGAATGACACCGGAAAACGATTTGAAACACTACAATAGATATATTTATTTTAGAGTTTATCAGCTTTGAAAACAAATAGTTTAATTTTGACACTAATTTTTTGCATATCAACCTCTCAGAGCTAATACATTTTGGCCCGTGTAAAGATCAGGGGTAGAACGTTTTTCTGTGGGACTGCAATAGAGAAAGCTTAAGCTGTAGACTAATTTTTAGCTTAGGCTTAGGTTTGGGTATAAGCTCATTCTTAAGCTTCAGCTTAGGTTTATGAATATGTTTATACTACTGTTACAGACCAGTTCTATACATTGGCCCAAATTTTTAACAAAAAAATACCTTTGTTTGCAACCATCACGGACAATTGTCTCTGTTTGCTTTCTTCTTCTTCCTACGCCCCGATCAATACGAAACAAGATAAGGACTCAAACTTGGGCAAATTTTAAAATTATTTTAAATTTAATTTTTGATATATTTTAATGCGTATTTTAGGTGATAAAATCGTTGACAAAGACGAATTCGGCGCTGTTTTAGCGATGTTTGGTGTTGCGAAAGCCGATGCAGATTCAGCGTATGAAAAAGTTATTGTAAGTTAAATTTACATAAATGTGTCATACTGCTGAAATTTACCGCCAATGTATAGAACAGGGCTGTAACTGTAGTATAAACGTATTCCTAAACTTAAGCATAAGCCATAGCTTACTTCTAAGCGTAAGAATAAGCTTATAACTGAGCATAAGCCTCAGGCTAAGCAAAAACTTCAGTCTAAAGCTTAAGCTTACTTTATTGCAGTCCCGCACGAGAAAAACGTTCCGCTCCTGACCTTTACATGGACCGAAATCTATAATGGGCGTCTTTAAACCTTTCTCACAGTGAATATACTGTGGCGAAGCGAGCGAATATCTTCGACGCTGTTTTTATGTTCAATATAATACAAACGACCAATGTGTATGAAACATGGCCGTAACAGCGGTATAGTCATATTCTTAATTCTAAACCTAAACCTAAGTGTACGACTGAGGTCATACCAAAAAATTTGTCTAACGCTTTAAGCGAAAAATTTTCAGTTTACTATCCATAACCCGTTCTCACGTTGAGTTGCCTGTAGGCAACTCGTCGCAGTGTATAAACGTTAAATAGTATATATCGCACCGTGTTTAACAATTGCAACACGTATACATAGTACTAAATCACCACAAGACGTGAGAGCCCCCTCGTGCTCGAGCGTCAAGCTCCTATAACTGAGTGGTGATTGTATACGCCTCCCACTCCAGTCACTGGAGTTCGAATCCTAGCATAAAAGTAGGTCTCAGGGGAAATAGAAAATATTCTTGTGAGAAAGGGTTAAAACGCACACTGACAAACTAAATATATTCTAACCTGACTTTGTCTTTGGGAATATCTTTGGCCGATTTTCATGTGAGAAAGGGTTAAGCTTACACAATTGCAGTCCCAAATTCCAACGTTTCACCCCTGATCATTAAATGGGCTATACACAGTTTTATTGTTTCGCAAGGTTTAGTGTTCATCGAATCATCGACCGCGCCCTAAATTAGACCTTCCTGGCCAACGAATTGCCGTTGGGCTTATGGCTGCTGGTATTCTGTTTCAGGCAAAAGAGAAAAAAGAACTCGACTGGGGCCTGTTTGCCCGATCTTGGTCCCAATTCTTTACCTCAAAAGACAAAGATGCGCCTGGCAATTTTTTGTTCGGTGCAAAATGGCAGAGTTAAACATTTAAAGTTGTCATCATCAACAACAACAACAACAACTTCACTATTAAACTCATGGTTTCATTCAGTTTAAATACCCATGTGCCTATGTTATAGATTATTCCGTAGATTTGAACGAATTTAGAGTACTCCTACACTGTCGTAGCTTTGTATCATTTTAGTAGCTGAGATTCGGCGTTTATCCTTCAACGAAGCATACCTAAGTATGATGTTGTACTGACCCATGTATATAGCAGGGCCGGATCGTTTTCCGGAGGTGCTATAATTGGGTCAGTTTAAGCTTTAGACTAATTTTTTGCTTAGGCTTTGGCTTAGGCTTAGGCTCAGGAATAGGCTCATCCATACGCTTAGGCTTAGGCTTAGGCTTAGGCTAAGGAATATGCTTATACTACTGTTCCGGCCGTGTTCTATACATGGGGAGTTGTACTTAAGTAGGGTTTCACAAACTCAACCATTGGTTGTTTGACAACTACTGTCACTAGTTTTGGCATAGGTGTTCATCAGCCATAGTTCAGACGGCACCATATAAGCTCTTAGCCTGACTACCAAAATTTTAGCCCCGCTTTTAACCCCTTCTCACATTGAGTTGCCTATATCACCACAAGACGTGAGAGCCCCGTCGGGCTCTCGCATCAAGCTCCTATAGCTGAGTGGTAATGGTATACGCCTCCCACTCCAGTCACTGGAGTTCGAATCCTAGCATAAAAGTATGTCGCAAGGGAAATAGAAAATATTCATGTGATAATGGGTTAGTGCAAAATAGTGACATGCGTGTTCTGAAATTTTTGCAATCCATTAGCATGCCGGCTAGGCAACGGGCCTAAAACTCTACTTCCGCCCTCGAAATTAGAGATAACCAAGCCGCGTGCCATGAGATAAGAATTTATAGAAACCGTATCTTTAGAAAACCGATTAAGTTTTTCTATTTCAATGGCCCACTGGTCAAATGCATTAAGAAAGTTTCAATTAAACATTGTCTCGGGACAAATTTCAAATCGTATACGAGGGGATGGCCACAGCCTCGGTGTCCACAGTTCTGGTGCGCTTCCCTGATCCAAGCACGTTGCTACAGTGCTTTTTTGATGCTGTAGCGATTTAGATGTTTAATTTTAAACTACTCTCTAAAAGCTTAAACTAACTTGAGTTAAGCTTAAGCTAATCCAGCAGTATTAAACTAAGTTCCTACATTAACCTAACTAACAGGTTGGTTTACGCTTAGACTAATTTAAGATGTTACGTATTTTTAGTCTAAGTAACAAATTCAGCTCAGAAATTGTTTTACGTATTTGTAGTTTAAGCTAAGCTTAGTGAAGTCTCAAATACACATAATTTCTGAGCTGAATTTGTTACTTAAACCTTAAATGAGTTTACTTAAACTCGTGTTAAACTTAAAAACATGTTAGGTTAAGTAAAACTTAAAATTCTAGCTTAAATAGTTCGTCCAGCCGTTTGAGTTTTACTTAAACTAATATTCAAGCCTAGTTAAGCTATAATTTATGTTTAAGTTTTTAGAGAGTATATATGATTGTACTTGTCGCTTTAATATGAAGATTGTTTCGCTGTGGTTGTTAATAAGCGAAGAAAGATACCAAAATTTTCAAATTTGCCTTGATGACCGTCGGCCAGATGAGCAGCCGACGAATGGTCCTCCTTGAGGCGTTGAAACCCGATGGCCCACGTAAAGATCAGGAGCGAAACGTCTTTCTGCGGGACTCCAATAGAGTAAGCTTAAGCTTTGAACTAATTTTTTGCTTAATGATAGGTTAAGGCTTAGGCTTAGTTTTTATTATAAGCTTATTTTTACACGTAAGTTCAAGGTTTGGTCAAGGCTTAGAAATACGATTATATACCAATGTTCCACACATTTTAACCAGGCGATCGTAGTAGATTTTGGCCCATGTATTCATATAAGGCGGAACGCTTTTCTGCGTGACTAAAATAGAGTAAGCGAAAACTTTAGACTAAACTTTTTGCTAAGACTTTTAGGCTTAAGCTTGACCTTAGTTTAGGCTTAGGTTTAGGCTTAACATTAGGTGTAAGCTCATTCTTACGGTTAAGTTTAATATGTTTAGGCTTAGGAAAATGGCTACACGAGTAAGATAACAAAACTAACCTACAATTAGCTCAGTATTTCAATAATTTTATATAATTATTTTATATTTCAACTCTATAACATCAACCGTATGTACTATTCAGTGCCGTATAACACTGGTGTCCGGTCGGTAAAATTCTTTTGATCAATACAATCAGAAAAGGATGCTAGAAATATCTATAACCCGCTATATATACTATCTAAAAGCTTAAACTAACATGATTTAAGCTTGCTTAGGTTTAGGCTTAGGCTTAGGATTAGGCTTAGGCTTATGCTTAGGCTTAGGCTTAGGCTTAGGCTTAAAGTGATCCAGCATCATTAAACTAACTTTGTGGATTAACTAAACTAACAGGTAGGATTACGCTTAAACTCATTTAAAATCGTACATATTTTCAGTTTAAGCTAAACTTACCGAACACTTAGATACACATAATTTCCGGGTTGCACTTGTGTCTTAAACTAAAAACAAGTTTATTTAACCTCGTGTAAACTTAAAAACTCGCTAGTTTAAGTAAACATTAAAATTTGAGTTTAGTTTAGTCCGTCCAGCCATTTAAATTTTACTAAAACTAATATTCAAGTTTAGTTAAGTTAGATTTTAAAGTTTAAGTTTTTGTGAGAGTATATATATGTCGGAGTAAATTATTGGATGAAAGTAGGACCCAAAGCCTATAAAAATACGGCTCTGATACATTATGCAATTGCATTGTTTAAGATTTTTTTAGTTCAGTGGCAAACTCGCTTTACTGTGTATAAAAGTTTTAAATTTTACACTGTGTTTTGCTTCAATACATCATTTTCGTGACCATTAATCAAATATTAATGCAGGGTCAATAGCGATGAGCACCGGAATTGTTTTTGTACCCAGGCATTTGAATATATCTTGGGCAAACAGTTGTTGGAATTTGCTCGCCTTTATGCGACTAAATTTTTTGACCAAAATTTAAATTAAAAATTGCCGCGCAGGTCGGACCGGTGGTGATACTATTCGTCTTGACCAATAATTGAGCGAATGTTCAAAATACCATCTTCATAATGTTTCGTATATCTTACTTCGTCTAGCATTAACCCTTCATCGATATACAACAAATGTTTGGGCAAAAATTTGCCCAGGGTAACTTTTCGTTTCAACGGCGGCGGAGCCGACTCAGCGGCCTTCGGCGGCATCAAAAGGACTTGGTCGGTCTCGCCTTTGATCACATTTTCGACCAACTGATCCAAATTGTTCAACACGTGTTGGGCAACTTCTTCGCTAACTGGCATTTGTGATATCACGTTTGAAACAAAATCTTCTACGGTAATCTTTTTACTGCCGGCCCAAATCGTTTCTCGGCCAAAATTAGCCACTTTCCTGCCGACGTATTGAACTTTTCGAAGATAATTCGACAAAATATCAATCACAACTGTAGCCAGAAATAAACCAACAGTTAAATACGCGTACGTAAACGCAAGAGCGTGAACCGAATAATTCAACGGGTAAATATCGCCAAGACCGATGGTAGTGAGGCTGATCACTGTGTAGTACGCGGCGTCCCACGGCGAAAGCGTTGGCTCCCATAGCGGTATGATGTACGCCCCGAACAAGATCCATCCGACGAATATGGAAATAATCACACCTGTACAAAATAATTGGTCAGTTGGTTCAACTTACCGCTCACACAAGTGGTCGGTTTGGGGGGAAACGATGTACTCGCCACATTATTGGTTGATTATTTTCTTAAGCCTAAGCTTTTAATAGGTTTAGGATGAACCTAAACCTAAATGTAACCTAAGTTCTTAAGTCTTGCCTAAGCCTATTTTTACAGCATAAACCAAATCCTAAACCTAAGTCTAAGCCAAGAGGTTTGCTCACCCAATCTATATCAGTTAGTATTGGGAAAATACATTACACTATTGAACAATCATCACTGGTCTTCTAAAGTTATCTGAACAGCATATCTTGGGATAGTCGTTACGGTCCATGTATGGAACAGGACCGGAACAGTAGCATAAGCATATTCCTAAGCTTAAGTTTAAGCTTAAGCCTAAGCAAAAAAAGTTAGTCTAAAGCTTAATCTGACTTTATTACAGCCCCGCCGGATAATGATCCGGCCCTGTTCTATACATGGGTCGTCGTTGTTTGGGTGCCTGCCCCCACGACAATTTAAAATTTTTCAGCACGTCGCTGCAGTAGATTAAGCGGTGTTTACAACACTGTAAATTTCAGGGAGTTGATTTTAACTCAGAATGAGTTGAAGCACTCAGTCTGAGTTAGGACCGTCAGAATTCAGAATTTTGAGTTGATTCAATTTATGCTGAGTTAATTAACCAACACAAAGAGAGTCAACTCAACTCATAGTGAGAATCAACTCAACTCAGTGTGAGTTAATGTTTACTGATACTAATTCAGAAATAATCAGCTCGCTAGCTGAATTGATTGATCAACTCATTGGAATTTACAGTGAAGTTGCTTGCGCTCTAACCAATCAACGATAGTTTGAACCCTCTGTAGCGACATGAGTAGTTTTGATTGGATGACGAGGGTACCGAAAAACAACTACAGGATTGAGACTGGCAAATCGTTAACAATCGGTCTCTGAGGCAGTGTCGTTTGTCAATTAAAAGGCAATACGTTAGGGATTCTGCCGAAGCAAGCAACCTATGGAGATGTCCCAAAATTCCATGGTGGTGGTCCCTTGCGATGATCAAATCCAAGTTGAGAATATTAACAGCTGTTTTTTGTTTAAAATCTTATTATAATAAATTCCCCTCTTTGGGTTGCCCCCCCCCCAAGTAGGGGCATGGGGGTGGCTGCTCCGGCCGAGAATTAGGGAAAATAAGTCTCGAGCCCCTTGCGTCTGGTCTCGCCACGCTTTTAACATTAATTACTAAGCTATTAATATAAAGAAAAAAAACGACACTCACCAGGGGGTAATTGATTAGTGCCCCCTCCGTCACTGGATGCGAAAATTTTCGGAAATTTTGTCAGTAAAATGGGTGGAATTAATCGTTGTTGCATCCAACATTTGATATAAAAATAAACAGCGTACGAATACTCTGAAAAGATCCGACCAATCGCTGCTATTCCCAAATACCCAACAGGAATGCCGACAAACGCGTAGAACAACGTAAACAAACGGCCTGCGTTAGTAACCGGAGCGATGTGACCGTATCCTGAAGGTTCAAATGTTGCTGCCAATTGTGGTTCCAAAATGAAAAGTATAACAGCGGCGCAGCAACAAAACAAACATCGAATACAGCGCAATTTCACAAACAAAGCGAACGAAAAGCCGCCGAACGTAATTTTAGCATTAAATCTTAAACCAAAGATTTGAGTAAAGGTTAGGCTTAAATTATAGTTTAACTGTATCGAATTATGCGTAAAAAAGTTTAAAATCCTGGCTAAAGATCTGCCCTTTTGATTTACAATACCGATGGGGCAACTATAAGGGTGACGTTATACTTTTGATGACGTCCGCCGCCGTCTGTCACCGTACGTTTGTCGTACGGCGCCGCCCGGTGCCGTTCGGCGCCGTCCGTCACCGTACGTCATCTTGCGGTATCGTACGTGAATTTATTCACGAACGATACCCCATTGTGACGGACGGTGTCGGACGGTGGCGGATGTATGGACGGCGCGGCCGGCACGAGTAGTATAGCGCCACCCTAAGCGGGTACTTTGGCAGCCTACCTATAGTCGAAACCACAGAAAACGCGAACAAAAACGCCGATCCAAACGCCCATTCGCCATTGAACAAATCATGTGCGATCGTTGCTCGTTTTAGAGCTTCTTGCTCAATTTCGCTCGTTGAATTCAACTCGCCAGCCAATTTGTTCTCCCAATGATCGAGAAACGCGTTGAAATGCCGTTGAAATGGTGAACCACGATAGCGCACTTGACCTGCGATTAAGTAGTCAAGACGGCGTCGGATGTCAGACAACGCCAGACTGGATCGATTAACGCCTTTCGGATCGGTTTCCAAGTGTCTAAGGATAGCGGCGCCTGCGGCGATATAGCACGCGGTTACGATCATAAGTAATGCCGGTGCTTGCACTTTGCAAATCTGCAATTAGTTATACAGGCATTAGCCAATCAGGATTCGCGGCAAGCATACGCGAGCATCATTAAAAAATTCTTCTTCCAACAACTTTTACATCATTGGCTCATTCGTGACGAACAATTTTAAGTTGTCGTGAACGCAATTGGGATTGGTCACTTGGGAATTCAGTTCCAGATTCTTGAGTAGACGAGGCGACGCAAAGCCTCGTTAATAATGATTGACCCACCCACTTTTTTAGCAGAAGCAGGGATGGATCCAGTGCGGAGCTGACGGGACTCCCCCAGCGCAAAATTTTGTTGAAAACTTGTTTGTAAGATGCCTCCATACCTTACAAATTTTCAATTTAGCGAAAACATTTTAAAAATTTTCACCTGTGGCTCGCTTTCCATTGAATGTATAATTACAATCAGGGGTGGCAGGAGCTGTCTGTTTTCAAGCAAACGGACCTGGATCTCAAGGGAAATAGAAAATATTTGTGGTAGAGAGAGGTATTGCGGCTCGTGTACAGATCGGAGGATAACAGTATTTTCGTGAAGTTGCTATGGAGTAAGCTTAAGCTCTAGACTAACTGTTTTGTTTGGGTTTAGGCTTAATTTTTGGTATAGGCATAGGCATAGGCTTAGGAATATGCTAATAGTACTGTTACGTCTCTAATCGGGGAACTGCTATGGAGTAAGCTTAAGCTCTAGACTAACTGTTTTTTAGACTTTATGCTTAATGTTTTGTATAGGCATAGGCATAGGCTTAAGAATATGCTAATACTACTGTTACGTCTCTAATCGTGGAACTGTTATGGAATAAGCTTAAGCTCATGACTAACTGTTTTGTTTGGGTTTAGGCTTAATTTTTGGTATAGGCATAGGCATAGGCTTAGGAATATGCTAATACTACTGTTACGTCTCTAATCTGTACATTTTACTTAAAATTTTTTAAATAAAATCTTACCGTTTTAATCATTTGCGCTCCTGCCTGTTTCTTCTCCGACTCTTTTTCTTCTTCGAAATGTTTGCCGTCCGCTTGGCCGTGCGTTGCCAACGCCTTCGATCGCCGCTTGCGTGGCTTCGCTGGTTTACGAGCAAGGTGCAGTACCTGAAACTCGAAGTAGAAACTAATCTTGAGCATAAAAATACAAAACCTTTCACTAAAAAATTTCTAAACTGAAGCTGCTTCTGGAGAAGAATGAAACCTACCAAAACGCAGTATACACAGGTTACGAGAAACCACTGGACATATTTTAATATTCTCAATTTCACGTTGCTAGCATTTTGCAAAACCGTACTTGGAAAAAGGCGTGTCTAATTTCCACATGGCGGGCACAAAATAAAGTGGATGACGCATGAGTCAAATTGACTCTCTCCGAAATAGGCTTTTCTCTGACTACACAAACTGAGTCCAAATTCGACTCCATTTGACTCTTGCGGAGTCGAATTTGACTCAGTTTGTGTAGTCAGGAAAAGCCTATTTTGCAGACAGTCAATTTGACTCACGTTTTTACAGCGTAGTAAACGGCAAGCCATGAGGTTTTTCCACCTCCAGTCCACTCCGCCACTGGCTGGGACCTGAATGCAGGCCTACTGTCCGGCGCGAGAAAGGCGGGCTGTGGCTAGATTTGTAGAAATAAATAATTGAAAAATAAGGTTCGTATCTCTGTTTAAAAAATACATAAAATATAAAAACATTGAAGCCCTTACCACGTGTAACAAATTCATCGCCCCACTCACTGAAAATTATGAATTTCTGTTAATCTATATATTAAAGCTGGAACGCCAACACATACGTATTTTGGGCAACTTTCCAGCATTACTTTGTTTACAATAATTTGCTAGGAAATACACGTGATTGTTCGGTGCAAAGAAAATTTGCAAGGAAATTTTTGTGCTTTCGCAACTTTTGTGCATTGCGCAAAGCTGGCAGACTAGTTTATATACGTGAAAACCATACTTGATTCGGCATTTGGTAGGGCCGTTACACTAATATAAGCATATACCTGAACTTAAGCCTACGTGTACGAATGTGCTTATACTTCTAAGCCTAGGAAAAAAATAGCCTAAAGTCAGACTTTACTGTATGGCAGCCATGCTGAATAGGGTTCTGCGCCTGAGCTTTACATGGGCCAAATTTTCAGTCGTTAAGCAATGATTAAATTTTGGAATAGATTTTACTGTCAAATCACTCGGTATTACCGAAGGTTATAGCAATTTCGGTAGTGAGGAATATTTGTATTTTAGTAAAACTTGTGCTCATCAGCGGTGTTGTTTGTAATTTCACTAAATTTTGAACCTCTAAACCCTCCTATATTGCAGATTATTGTCAAAATTATTAAATTCAACGCAAATTTGTCTAATTTTCTTCATCTCGATCAAACTTCGATTCCCGTTCCGGGTTCAGCAAAATTCTTTGACTTCCGCATCCACTTTTTCACCTCCGGTTCCCCCCCTTTTGCAAATAAACACTAAAATTCTTAATTATTTTATTACTAATACCCGTTCTAAATGTAAGAACTTAATATACGTTAATTGCAATGGAACATAAACATTAATCATAAACGACGTCGACCCATGTAAAGATCACGGGCGGAACGTGTTTCTGTGGGACTGAAAGAGTAAGTTTAAGTTTTAAATTAATTTTTTTTGCCTGGCTAAGGCTTAGGCTTAGGCTTAGGCTACAGGAATATGCTCGTTTCTATGCTTAGGCTTAGAAATATGGTTATAATACTGTTTCGCCCCTGTTCTTTACATTGGCGATGGCTTCTAACTCGAACAGCATATTTTTTGTAGAAGGTCATTCATATTTGGCTCTGTTAAATGAAAAAAGTGCACGATAATGACCTTTTTTGATAATGCCACGCTAAACTGATTGCAACCAATACAATATAACAGGAGACCGTAAACATTGGTCAGACAGACCCATAATATCGTTAATTAGCTTTACGATGCGTTGTTTGAAGGTACTACCTGAAGAATTTTTCCATCATACCATTTCTCACATAAACACTTCCAATTTCGTATGAAGATGTAGTTTCAAGGTAAGATTCGATCCCCTATCACACCGGTGGGAGGGGTTTACAGTGACTACTGAGCTATAGGAACTTAACGCTCGAGCTCAAAGGGTCTCTGACGTCTTGTGGAAATGTAGGGCTGACATGTGTTAAAGAATCGTGAATCACTGCTCACAGAGTCTGTATTGCTCGTATATTAATATTTGATATTAGTTACTCGTTATATATCTATGAAGTGAAGGGTTAAAAGATTTTCACTAATTAGGAATTTTAAAATTTAACGCAGTCCCCTTGGTCTCCAAGCTGGAATTATGTAGGCAAAGAACGTTAAATCAGAGCTTTGAAGTATTATAAATCGATCGAGATTGTTGAAACGTATTAACTGCCTCTGATATTTCTACCTTTATTCGCCACACCAAGAGTTAATGCAAGAGGTTTAGATCTCCCAAACCAAGGGCCCAAGTAGCTCAACAGAAAAAGGATGCGAAAATTGAGAACTAGGAACCGTAGAAAAAATAGCAAAACAAAATTGTTGCTCGTCGCTTGCGAGAACCGACAAAAGGGGATACACTCTGGAGAGGCAAAATAAACGTCAGTCCCGCCCTCTTATTGGGTCGCTACAGTACGTTCGATCTACCAGCTAATAATGCCCCCGAAGTTTTCAGTACTCTGCTTTATTAACGCTAAAAATTTAAAAGGAATACAAATTCTGTTGACTGGTGGTTGATTTTGTCAAAACTTTAATATTTAAAACTTTGAAGGAGACTCAAAACAACGCGTAAACACCATACTTGTATCTTTTCCACGTAATAATGCTCGCATAATTGTAATAAATTGTCAAGCCACGGCCTTACGATTAATGGTACTAAACGATGCTATGACTATAGGGCAAGACGGAAATAAACATCATGCTGAAAATGAGTAGTCGGTTTTGTTTCTCTACAAGGTTTGAAAGAAGTAGTTGCAAAACACAGTCTCTAGGTAGGAACTACTGACAAAAGGTAGACTCTCTCCGCAGCTTTTGTAACCGTTTGTGGTTTGTGCATGCTTGGGAAATAATTTTGATCTCCTTTGTAAACAATCGCGGGTTTCTGAAATCGTACTTAAAGTATTGTTTAGTTGGCATTGAAGTACGTGCTAAGTAAGCCATCGTACTTAAGTTAAGTAAAGGCTTAATTCGCTGACTAAATTTGTTAATTAATCTAAAAAAATTGTTCAGGTACACTCAACCCTTGGTTTAACCGAAATTGTAGACTCGCGGTGCTTTCGTAATATAAAAGACAAAAATTATTATTTTTTATTAACGACAATGGCTCACATTTGGCGGCTACACATTTTGTTTCGAAAAGTTTACGTTAACTGTACTACCAAAGCAGATAGTGAAGACTTCAGAAACCCAGCTAATGTCAGCTAAAACAAAACAACCTAGTACGACAATAGCCCTTAGGAGCATGTCCTGTTATAGTGTCAAGACATTCTGCAGTGTGTACTATGGCAGTAGCTGCATTTTAATACAGATGGCGTAAGTAGTGCGTCTTCCATATATTTGGCATTTTAGTTCTACATTTGTGCAGGTTTTGGATCATCAACAGTCCTCGTTGTAGCTTGTTTGATCCGTGGAGATTTCTGCTAACGAACATTTGAGAAGATGGGCATTTGGGTAGACCAGTAAAACTAATTATTTTTGTTGTGTGTTGTTTTGTGTATTTTTGATTTGACTCTTTTATTAGCGTAGGAAATACAGCTCAAAAGTTTAGTTTTACGTAAAAAAATTATGAATATATAGTTCTACTCGAAGAGCCTAGTCTTGTTGTTGAAACAATCAAAAAATCAGTAAACCGACAAAGTGTAACTGGATATCCGTGTCCGGTTTTAGGGTGAAAAAGCAGTGTTCGTTTTCGTTTCCGTTAATATAGAAATGCAAGAATTCCGTTTCGTTTTATGCTGATATCGTTTAGTTGTAGCAAGAGTGCATGATACCCTTTAACAAGAGAATGCAACTGGGTACATTCTATGTAGAAAAAAATGTACTCAGCGCGCGTTGCATTTTTGGCTTATCCCCCATTCGGGGGGGGGGGGGGGGGGTGAAAATCTCCATCGATGTTGAAATTCATGTGCTATTGTATATACTAAAATGTGGTCCGATTATATTTTCGGTGTTGGCTGGTGGATACATGTGTAAAATGAACGTAAAATTGACCCCCCAAAAGCGGGGGGATTGGCCAAAAACGCAACGCGTGCCGGTACATTCTTTAATACACAGAATGTACCCAGTTGCACACTCTTGTTAGAGTGATCATCCACTCTTGGTTGTAGCCACTTTTAGAATTATTCTGATTTTCAATGTATGTAATGTTGCAATTTCGTTTGAAATAAAGTTAACAAAATTTATCTTAACTCAGAGAAACAATATTTGCCTTTTCCATACAATTTTTTTAAAAAAAGCCGATGAATATTTGCAGCGCTCAATTGTATTGAAAGAAATATAAAATATTTTATTATGAACTTTTAAACTTAAATATCCGTTTTTCGTTTCCGGTTTAGATAGTTTGATCATTATCTGTTTCCGTTTCCGTTTCACTTTATTTTCACTATCCGGTTATTGTCTATGATTATTAAGTATCCTTAATTAATTTTGTGTTACTCTGACCAGTTGTTTACGAGTATTATAATCAGTCG
>JASANG010003868.1:0-43555 GCA_030248215.1 Enoplolaimus lenunculus
AATAAGCTTAAGCTTTAGACTAATTTTATTGCTTGGCTTAGGCTTAGGAATAAACTCTTCTTACGCTTAGGCTTATGCTTTAGGCTTAGGAATAAAGCTTATAATACTGTTGCGCCCCTGTTTTCTACATTGGCCGATTTTTCTACTAAAATAAACAATTATATTGGTCAATTTGGGTAAATCTAAATTTTCTAGACACAATTTTAAATTCACAAACACAGCTAAATCCTCAGCGGCATAAACACAGTAATCCGTATCCGCTTAAATGAGGTTTCTTGAAACATTTGCACACTTTGTTTCAACAAACGGCCAATGTATAGAACACGGGCTGAACAGTAGTATAAGCATATTCCTGAGCCTAAACCTAAACCTATTAGCCTTAGTGTTTACCAAATTGTTTAATTCGAAAACGATGCAAAGTCTACATTAGCCGAATCTTTAATACTACGTTTATTGGCCAATGTTACTTTAAGGGGAGTAACAGTACGTTAAATGTATTCCTAAGCCGAAGCGTTGCAAAAATGTGTTCCTAAGCCTAAGCCTAAGCCTAAGCAAAAAATGTAATCTAGAATCTAAACCTACCCTTTTATGGACCCATAAGAAACCTGGACGCCCCTTAAAGTAACATGGGCCCGTTTACAAAATTAATGTTTTTATTTGACGGTTACTGTACCGAGCAATAGCAGACATTCTTTTAACGGTGTTGCTTTCGTTCTGGTGATGGCCTGAGATAATGAAAATCCGGCTTGCTGAAACAGACGCCAATATTTACACCGTATTCAAACTGAACTTTTAACACCGATAACAAAAATTTAGTAGAAACCTGTGCCGGAACAGGCTATCGGTTTGAGACTCACCCGAACCTAAAAGGCAGAGATAACAATTTAAGGTTATAAGTTTTCCAGTTTTATCACATCGATCCAGAGTGGCGTATCGTGAATTTCATTTCGGCCACGTATAACCTCAGCTGAATGTTTTAACCCCGTACGAAGGTCACTTTGTTTGTATCATAGAACTATAAAAAATTCTCTTGCCAGCTGAAGAATAATTTGTTAAAAACAACGGTCAATGTATAGAATACGGCCGTAACAGCAGTACAAAAGCATATTCCTAAACCTAAGCCCAATCCTAAGCCTAAGCGTAATATTGAGCTTACACCAAAGCCTAACCCTAGGCATAAAATTAGTCTAACGCTTGCGCTTACTCTATTACAGTCCCACAAAAACAATGAGAGCCTTATCTTTACATTTGTCAAATGACTGCATTATAAAAAAATACTATAAACAATAATAGAAACAAAAAAAACAAACACAAACCAAGCTTATAAAATTAAAATTAACACACCTTATGATACTGCTTCGACAAATTTTGAACAAATTTGTGACTTTTCGTCGCAGCAATTTCGTACATCAGCTCATCTTTAAGCATATCAGGCGTTTGTTTGTTCTGAAAATAAGAAAATTAATAATGATTAATGGGCTTTTGAAATTTGAAAAATTCCAACATACGCATAGCTGCATTGAATTGATTTTTCGCACCGGATTGCTTTAAATGTTACGGTCTCTCAAACCCGGTCTAGCATATACTTTTAACTTCAAAGGAAAATTAACTCCTCAGTCAATATTATATACATATGAGCAAGATATATATGCATATATAATATATAATATATATAATTTTGACTCCACCAGTTAATATTATATATATTTACTCTAAGAGTCAAAATTGCATATAATATTGACTGAAGAATTAATTTCCAGGGGAGTTTATATTACATGCTACACCGGGTCTAAATCGTGTAGCATTGTCCTTAAATGTGTGTATGTACAGCACCAAGCAACAGCTGGTAATAGGTCTTGTAACTTTTGAACCAAGAAAAGATAAGCTTTGAAAGTTAGTTCGTTTGTTGAACTGAATTCACTCTACTACTGTACCAAATTTGACATCAACAACTGTCCCGTTCGGTTGTTTAGAAACCTATTGCTAGTACAGCTTCAGATCTCAGAGCTTACGTAAAGATCATTGGCGCAACGTTCTTTGCGGGACCACAATAGACTAAGCTTAAGCTTTAGATTAATTTTTCTGCTTGGGCTTTACGCTCAGGTTTTGCTATAAGCTCATCCTAAAGCCAAGGCTTTGACTTTTGACTTAGGTTTACGAATATACTTATACTACTGTTACAACCGTGTTCTATGCATTGGACGACCTCAGCGGAAACCCATCTATTACTCCTTGGATAAATTAAAATTTTACGCTTTAGATTTAGCGAGAAAACTTAAAAACGTACCACAAATAAACGAGATGCAGTTGAAAATGATTCTTTTTCAACGCCAGCTGAGTTTGGGGCTCTTGCTTGCTAAAACAAAAGCGTTTTTACTGTGCAAAATAAAAACTTACCAGAAATTACGAAAATGCAAAAAAATATAACAAACAGTCCATGCAGAGCCGTGTAGGTGGCTCTGCCACTCTTAAACCTTTTTCAAACTAAAAACTAAAATATAAAAAAACCAAATATCAAAACCATAGGAACTTTATCATTTTATCACCAAAAAAATTTTCTCAGGGGAAAATTGTAGCGTAGCGAAGGAGGGTCCTTCTCAGAAAAAGTGTAAGGTGTTATTACAAAAAATTTTTGAGCGTAAAAATTGTATTTTCTTACAAAAAAATTTCTGAGGGGAAAATTGTGAGGTAGGGAGCTTACCATTATTTTATCGCTAAAAATTCTGACGGGGGACGTACGCCCTCCCCCCACTCTCCCCTCTGGATCCGCTGGCGGGTCCTTGTTAATATAGGCTTCTGCTCACTTGGACGCAGTGGAACTCGGATGCTTAGGTTTAGGCTTAGACGCAGACTTAGTAGACACGTCCGTATATATAATTAACATTGACCAAGGCTTACATGAAAGGCGTAGCCAGGATTGGATTTAGGTAGTAAACTGTCGCTTGTGTTACTTTTGCCCATGGGCTTTAGAAGCTTTTCAAGTTAATAACACAAGATCATTTTAAATTTTTATAGAACGCATCTGCATGCTAACGCTATTTAGAAATCATTATTTTAAACTCGGTGGAAAATGTTGAGAAAAAACAGCTAAAGCTAGAGAGACTCAAAAGTCAATCCAATGTCAGACGCGTTTATACCGTTGTTAAAAGAAGGAACAACGGTTTACACGACTCGTTGAACACACGTTCGATTTCAGATTGAAATGCTACACCGTTTTCTGAAACAAACAATTAATTAACAATTTTCAACTAAAACATCATTTCCGATAACTCACCGTATACATTTCAAAAACATTAAATTAAAAGTGTAATTTCTTATTTGGGCTCGTATTCTCAAATGTGTGTAGCACGAATCTACGACAATTCGTCGACCGACAACTTGTCGCCTAACAATGGTCAAACCGTATAAAAGTCTATTAAGCCTAAAGTATAATGTTAAGCTTAACCCTAAGCTTACGACTATTAACCAGCACACAGATTTTCGTCAAGAAGTCAAGTAGATAAAATTTCGGATTACAAGTTGTCGGTCGTCGAGTCGAATTGTCGGGAGACGAACTGCGATACCGCTTAGAAATACCTTAAAACTACTGTTACGCCCCTAAACGTAACATCAGATAAAATTCGGCAAACATGTAAAACTTCATTGCTTCGGGTCCGTAGCCAAGGGGGAAGACAAGAGGGGCTCTAGCCCCTAGGAAAACTTACGCCCCTCCTAGAATAGTTTCAAATTTATTTGCAAATCATCGTAAACCCTTGTATGCCCTACTTGTTTTACATGGCACATGCTATAAAGCTCTGCGTAGTATACGGTTTCTAACTCTGATAAGCAATTAAAAGTTTACCTTGACGGTAGAACTGATTCATTTCGTCAAGGAATGCCTAAAATAAAAATTAAATAACGGAAAAATTTTCAATTACTGTTTCCTTAAATTGCTAATTTAGCAATAATTTATGAAAGGAGTTTGCGAATTGTGTCGATAGGCGGCCAAGCTTGTAAACAGTTCGGTGACAGATCCAAAATTTCTCACAAAAAATCAGGCATATTTGTGGTCAATGTATAGTACTGGGTCATAACAGTAGCATAAGCATATTCGTAAACCTAAGTGTAAGAATAAACTTATACCTAAACCTAAAGATGGTCCGCTCCTTAACTATGCATGGGCCAGGCTTTGTTACCAAGCAAGTCAAGAATTGTTCAATTGAAACTTAAATCATATTCGTAAAATTTTCAAACTATTCAATGCATTCTACTTTAAGCGTAAGCAAATTATTGTAGATGATGCGTTTAAGAAATTTAATAACTTCTAGCTTCTAATAGCTGATGTAAACGGTGTTTACGGCCAATGTAAAGAACAGGGCCGGAACAGTATTATAACCATATTCTTATGCCTAAGCCTAAGCCTAAGCATAAGCGTAAGAAAGAACATATTCCTAAACCTAAGCCTAAGCCTAAGTCAAGCAAAAAAATAGTCGAAACCTTAAGCTTACTTTTTTCTAGTCCCACAGAAAAAACGTTCCGCCCCTGATCTTTACATCGACCTGTTTACTTACCTGCTCTGGTGGGCACAGGGTCAATATACGAGCTAACGAAATATCATTTGGAACAAAAGTCGAGAACGACAGTTGTTTTATGACAAACGCAAGAAGATCGGGTAACGGCAACAGGATAATCTTTAAAAGTTCGCTCCACGATTTATCAACATATTCAAGCGCACAATCATGTAGACTCTTCAAAAAAATTCTTTACTGTAGTGATCCGAATAAGAGGACGGAGGTAGTAAGGAGACCGGTGTCTGTATTTTGAGTCTAAATCAATCAGAGTCTATTCGTTAGCGTTCAGGTTGGGTCGAAAACTACTAATCAGGCCATAAACGTCAAACAAACCAATATGAACTCGTATACTTTCTGAACCTAATTTAAGTTCAGTGCTGAATTTGAATTTCTTACGCAATGTATAATGTTACCTATATTCTTAAGTGCATGTAGGACTCTTTAATTTTGTAGAAAATGGCTTGTATAAGTTTAAGGGTCCACGTAAAGATCAGGGGTGGAACGTAGGCTTAGGAATATTCTCATTCTTACGCTTAGGCTTTGGCTTAGGAATATGCTTATAATACTGTTCGGCCCCTGTTCTTTACATTGGCCAGTTTAAATTTGTGCGGCTAAAATAAATTGTAGCTGAATTGAAAAATAAATAACAGCCCGGATCCAAATAGCCAAAAAATTATGCTTACAGTTGAACGTTGTAGTTTGCCAAAAAATGTTTTTCGATTCTCAATATGCCATTATTAATCAAAACTCTGAAGCATTAATTATAATTTTCGTTGCTTGAAAACCTTGGTGAACATACAGTTTTGATATTTCAATCGTAGGTTGGACCAATGTATAAAACAGGGCAGTAACAGTATAGCATGAGCATATTTCTAAGCCTAAGTCGAAGTCTAAACAAAAAAATTGTTCTAAAAGCTTAAGCTTACTATATTTCAGTCCCACTGAAAAACGTTCTGCCATTGATTGTTACATGAACCGTAGTTTGTATGACGTTTAAAAGTTTGAAAAAAAATGTTTTGTTAATAGTAAAACTTACTTTATTAAATTTATTGTAAAATTCAGCCGCAATTTGATTCCTTTGTGAACTTCGATATGACAAAAGAAGCGTCAGCAATTTTTCAATCATCGCATTGCCTAAAAATATGGGCACAGTCTCGGGCTTGCAAGGTACCTGCCAGGTTAGAACCAGAAGCTGGGCCGGAAGCGCTTAAAAAGGCTCAGTGAACAGTAGATTTCTGGAGACACTACTTTCGAATGCATTTTAAAAGTAATAAGTTTCATACTCGTTTGATATATACATTAAAAAATTTTCAGTGAGTCGTTGGTAAACACGTCTGCTGTACCTTGCCTCATATTTCGGCTCATGTAAAGATCAGTGGCGGAACGTTTTTCTGTGACACTGCAATAAAGTAAGCTTAAACTTTAGACTATTTTTTGCTTGCCTTAGGCTTAAGCTTAGGCGTAGGAATATGCTCATTCTTACACTTTAGGCTTAGGCTTAGGATTAGGATTAGGAATATGCCTGTAATACTGTTCCGCCCCTGTTCTTTACATTGGCCCATCATGGGTACGTGATGCAAATTCTTTATCAGTTCCATCCATCTCGGTGGTCCTGCTTGCCACTCTTGATACTTTTAATAGCAAGAAACGTAGGATATTCAGACACGTATGCAAGGGGGAACGATAGAACGGATGTATCGTCTACCGAAAGTTACTGTAGAGACCAAAAAAGCCAACATATAACACAGCTTTAACTCAGATTTCATAAATGTCAAACAACTCACTTGAAGACATGCCTACTCGAAATGAAATCCCATTTCAAGGGATGTCCTGAGCCAAGCGGGCGGCCAGGGAGGCTCAGCCCTCCCCTGGAAAAATTTTGGCTCCCCCGTAGAAAATTTTCAACCTTGCTTGAAAGTCACTGAAAACACTTGAAGGCCACTCCTGAAAGTTTTTCAGCCCCCCAGCAAGGTGAGCTGGCTACGGGCGTGGTCCTGGAACATAGTTTACGTGAAAATGCATGAAATGCTGTTCGCCTAGCGAAAATTAGTCAACTGCAGAGTTTTTATCAGAAAACGAGTGTTAATCCTGCAGCGGACTCGTTTTCACAACGCGAATAGCATTTCACGGGGTACTATATTATTTCACGGTAAATGTGACTTAAAGCCGTCAATGAAAAATCGAGTATTTATTACCATTTTCGTCGCTGTCTTGGCTTCGATCTATCAACAATGGCTGGAGTATTGTTTCTACCGCATCCTTAGGGTTGAAATCATCGTTGCGTTGAGGAATAACTGGTTTCGCCGGCTCTGGTTCCACTTGACGCCGTACTGCTCCTTTTGGAAGACGAGATCGCGGTTTGTCAGCCCTGGTTAAACAAAATACAATAGCTGTGGTAATTGATGAGGCAGACGAAAAGGGGTTCACATGCAAATGTTTTAGTCGCCGGCATATTTGCAAAACACCGACCAATTATTCTATATATTAGAGATGCCACGTGGCTTTAGGTCGACGTTATTTGCCGGGGCCAAATCGGGGCTAGTTTTTATATATACAATCCTAAATTTATGTCGGATGAAAAACAATCCTATCCCGCTCGGTACTCTTCTGAAAAATATAACGATCACCAGACGCACCAAATTTCCCCATTTTATTAAATGATTCTATATTTTCCCACTGTTAGCCACCATATACGTATTATTTATATTGTAAGCCTATGTTGATAGTGGTTATCTTTACATAATCCAGCTTGGCCCCAATTAGTACCGGCCCACAGCACCGGGGCCTTGGGCCCCAGCTCCGGTAAAAATCCCGGCGCCGGGGCATCTTTAATATATGCGCTACAGATATTGCAGTAACGAGACAGTTACTGTTTTACCTCAAGTTTCAAACAATAGGAACTTACTTCGCTGTTTTTGCTTTTTCGTCTTTGTGTTTTGCTTCGTTGAACGCCTAAAGATGACAGTACCGTATATCAAATAGTTGACAAGTGGTATTAAAACAGCAAAATGGTTGGGTTTGTGAAATCCTACTTAAGTATTTACATAGCTATGCTTAAATCGTTACTTAAGCCGTCGACTTAAGTCACTAACTTTTTGAACAATATTAAAAAAAATACTAATTTTTCTCAAGTACAACATGAAGGAACGCACTTTTTTCTCTTTGCATCATGAAACATACGTTGAGTCTACAATTTCAATTCCACCAGCGGTTGTATTTTACAACTGTTAGTTTGTACAATGTCAAATACTTTAAGTAACTTAACTATGGTTTATAAGTATGAATTTAGATACCAAAACCTGATTAAGTAATTGCTTAGCAAATACTCAAGTGTAAAGTTTGATTTAAGTAAGGTTTCAGAAACTCAGTCATTATGTCATTGTTTATTGACATTTAAACCATAAATATTTTAAATTTGTATTTTTTATACTTGACTGAAAATTTTGTAATGCACCGTTCACACTACAACTTCCTGCCCGGCCGCTGAAAGTGTCATATGGTAGGGTTAGCACTTGACAAGATTAAACATTTACAAGCGTTAACCTTACCTTAACGCCTGCTGCAGAGTAATTTGTGACATGCGTTCAGATAAGCACCATAACTCAGTTGCCACCCATTCCTCTTTAAGTCTTCGCGGTACCAGTAGGGTTTATTATTACAAGTTAGCTAAAAAGTCATGCTTTTTAATTATGCAAAACCAGCAATTATAATAATTACAAATCGCTTACTTTAAGGCCAAGTAGAGCGTTCCGCCAACACTTATCTGTTGACCAGTTCGCTGCAGACTGTGGCCGCTGCTGACCGCTGTGAATGGTAACAGACTGAAATCAATCTAAAAGCTAATCGGAGTCTGCTTCTAAAATACGTTTGACCACCTCTAAAAATATTAGCCGCATTTCAATCATGACCATTTCGGTTACTTTGCCAATTTTTTGCATCCTCTTAGCATGCTAACTTGACAATATGGCAGCTGTTAAGTAAACATTCGAGAGGCTAAAATTGTTCAAAACGAGCATTAAACGATTTCGTATGACTTACAAACAAGGGTGAAACTTTTTTAAGATGACTGTTATGTTTCAATAACGACAACAAGTTTTACGGTGAAACGCTTACTATTGGATACGGCGCGCGGCCTGAAATCCAAAATTTGACAATTTCAATCAAAACAAACCCGGCGTGGTTGGTATACGTCGTTTCTAGCGCATCGACTAGCTCCGTTTTGTGCTTGAGTGCATAAGTTTTTGCAATCAGTGGCATATCGATCTAAAAATTATTAATTGCAAGGCCGCAGCTTTAAATCTGTGCAACCGTCGAAATAGCTAATTTTTGCCCATGGATAGCACAGGGCCGAGTCGTTTGCCGGTGGGCTGTAATAGAGTCAGTTTAAGCTTTAGACTAAATTTTATGTTAAGGCTTAGGCTTAGGCTTAGGCTCATCCTTACGCTTTAGGCTTAGGCTTAGGAACATGCTTATACACCTGTTGCGGCCATGTTCTAAACATGGGCCGCTAATTTTGACTCTACTGGGGACAATTCCGAAAAAGCTACTGAACTTTTCCTATTAACCCTGATACCATACTGGGCAATGCAATCCAATCAAATAAGGGCAACTATTCTCATCTCAAATGTGTCTAACACGTATCACCGGTTGCTGATAGGTCTTGTAACTGTTGAACCAGTGTACGGTGAGGTTTAAAATTATAAGCACATTTTAATTTTCGCATTCGATGCGTTCTACTTCTGTGCCGATTTTGATATCCCTAACTGTAGGAGTTCATTAATTCGTCAGTTTGAAAACCTATCACTAGCTGGCGGATAGATGCTATAAGCATTTGAGAATATGGGTCATGATTTGAGTTGAAAATATGGACCAAGATTTGAGGTGCATTTGAGTATTAATTAGTATTGGGCAGACTCCGAACCAACGACGAAAGAATAGGATTTTTAAGTTAAAGTTCACAAATTACTTAAAATTTTGTTGGTTCACCGAGGCAGTGTTCTTAAACGTAACAGAAGTTAACTCGGAACGGGAAGGGAAAACGCCTGCAATTCCTGTGTTCTTCTTGGTGCGCCCCTGAAAAAATATGTCTTAAGGCTCCAAAACTTTCCTTTGCTTCAACTTTTACGTACCTCAGCTCTAGCAACTAAAGTATCCAATAATATCGAGTCATCAATAGCCATGTGAGCGTAGATTTTACCGCAATATAAATCTTGCGGTCTCCAAACGCAAGTTACTGCAAAATTCAAAAACGTTCACAAATAAATGATTTAAAACCAAAAGTTCTGACGTATTTGGCTTGTCACATATATTTTCTAGAGACTCGCTTATAGAGTAAGCTTAAGCTTTAAATGAATGCTTACGTTTAGGTTTAAGCTTCAAAATGTTTATCAGTAAGATGGATATGAGCCATCTTGTTTTAAAACGCCGAAACACTACTGTAAACAAACGGACTACTCAGCATTTATACTTAACTGTTCTTTGGTGTCTGCTAATTTCATGAAACAGACTATATTCGATCACGCCAGTAGCCAGCTTAACGTGTCAGGAGTGGCCAAAAATTAGCTGAAATGATTCTTGCGGATGGCCAAAATTTTTCTAAAAACCGCTGAGTGCTACCGGTATTCCTTCAAAAACTGGGCCGTATATGCGTTTGCACGATCATTAAATTGTTAATAATTACGGGATGCAACAATATGAAGGGGGTTCAGCTGTCCTAAGCCAAATGTGCTCCCCATGCTGAAATATATTAGCCACACTTCGAATCGTGCTTAATTCTAACATATTTAGTTGTTGAAACTTGTTGCCCCTAGGGGGCATATTGAGCATACGGGGGGACGGTAGCCAGAGCGGGGGCCAGGTGGACCTCAACCCTTTTCGCCGGAAGAATCCTACACCCCTTGGAAAAGTTTCAACCTTGCTTGTAAGTCATCGAAAAGCCTTGTAGACCCCTCATGGAAACTGTTTAGCGCCCGTAGCAAGGTGAGCTGGCTACGGGGGGCCTATGAGCGCATACTATCAATCTGGTATAATATTTACAGAATGATTCGAGCGCTTGTACAAATAGCGCACGTGAAGTTTCTGCGTTATCCGGTTCTGGTATCAGTTGCTCTTCTGCGGGATTTGCGTTTGCCTAAAAATTAATGTATTGGTTCAAAATCGGGTTTAAACAGTGCATATTGTTACAGTAAGCTTTAGTTGTTTTTGGAAATAGAGACATTTTAACGATTTTTATTGCAAGCTAAAATGCTGGTTCTCAGCTGCGGTTTAGGATACCAGAAATTGCGAAATAAGCCTTATCTGAACAACCTGTTAGTTTTTGGTTTTGTTATCAAAATAATAAAAATTAAATATTAGCAACAACCAGGAGGACCAACTCCGCAATTTTCGAATATTAAAGTTGATGCCTGAAATTATTGTAACCAAAAACTAAGCATGTCTCAGTATTAGCACAAATATACTCAAATGAGTACAAACGTTAGCGAAAGAATGTTTTCTTTGCTTTTGGCCAGGATACAACCCTAGGTCTGCCTCTGGCTCTGGCTCCGGCAGAAAATCGGCCTCAGGCTCCGGCTCCGGTAGAATTTTTGCCAAATGTTCCGGCAATATCTGTAGTAAAATTTTGCATAATTTTCCTAAATTTATCTGTTTTGCGCGTTTCGATTGACTTTTGTCATAAACTTTGTTTGGATGGGCCAACAATTATCGAGCGGCTGAGTCGCTCTTGACCCTCGTATGAGTAGGAACTCAGGCAACTGACGCTCTCGTGTTAACACAGAATACCTATTGAGCTCACCTGCTTAGCATCTAAAATCTTTTTCAAACAGCCGTAGCTGTTTGAAAGCAATTGGTCAAATTTCATTGGCTCTTTTGCGCTTGTTGGCAAATCCTTCATTAACTGAAATGGCTAATGTATTAATGATCAGGGGCGGAATGTTTTTCTGCGGGACTGGAATAGAGTAATCCACCATCCAGGTTATGCTGCGCTCGCCAATGTTAAAAAATGTCCATGTCATTATTATAAAGTAGCAATAAAATTACAGCTATTTCTTGCACCAAGTAATTATTTTCACACTATTTAGCTAGTATGTCGTTTCTTTGCAGTCTATTCTTAGGACATGTTCGGAAAATGGCAGGGTATTTTGACAATGTGTTATTCCTTGCACCATAATACAATTTACCAAAATATTTGAATGTCATGCTTAAATTTGAATTTTCAAGCAAAATTTTGAATTTTCAAGCAAAATTTTGAAATTTTTCGGAAAAATTTGAGTTTTATCGGCAAAATTTGAATTTTCAAGCTAAATTTTGAAGTTTTCCGGCAAAATTTGAATTTTATCGACAAAATTTGAATTTTCCCAACAAAATTTGAATTTTCCCGCCAAAATTTGAATTTTATACCAAAATTTGAATTTCGCGCCAAAATTTGAATTTCGCGCCAAAACTTAAGTTTTCCCGCCAAAATTTAAATTTTCCCGCCACAATTTGAATTTTCCACTAAAATTTAACTTTTCCAGCCAAAATTTGAATTTCGCGCCAAAATTTAAATTTTCCCGCCAAAATTTAAATTTTCCCGCCAAAACTTGAATTTCCCGCCAAAATTTAAGTTTTCCCGCCAAAATTTGAATTTTCCCGCCACAATTTGAATTTTCCACTAAAATTTAATTTTTCTCGCCAAAATTTGAATTTCGCGCCAAAATTTAAATTTTCCCCGCCAAAATTTAAATTTTCCCCCAAAACTTGAATTTTCCACCAAAATTTAACTTTTCCCGAAAAATTTGAATTTTCCCGCCAAAATTTGAATTTCCCGCCAAAATTTAAGTTTTCCCGCCCAAAATTGAATTTTACCGCAAAAATTTGAATTTTCCCGCCAAAATTTGAGTTTCCGGGACAAAATTTGAAAAATTATAAGAAATTTTAAACTCTGCCGTTTCTTACCATTGGCCGTACAATATCCACTGTATTTTAAAAGGGTGATATTTTTAAAACACTATTTTTGCCACGTCGCTTTTTTTGTAGGTCATTCGTATAGCTAGCTAATAGTTTGAACACTATTTTTAGAGAGTGTTCGCAAATTAGCTAGCTATTAAAATGGTGGGACATTTTTTAACATTGGCGAGCGCAGTATAACCTTAATGATGCATAAGCTTAAGGTTTGAACTACTTCTTTTTTGTTTGGCTTAGACTCACGATTAGGTTAAGGTATAAGCTCATTCTTACGCTTAAACTTAGGCTTCTCCATTTTGAGTCCAAATCAGTAGTAGTTCGTATTTTTAAATAAGAGTCCGTAAATGTATAGAGTCCCTAAACCCAAATAAGAGTTCATAGATGTCAATTATCCCTAATTGTAGTGGATAAATAATTCCAGGACCAAATATAAGTAACGAAGGGCGGTGGAGGGTGGTATAAAAAGAAATAACAATCCGTAACCGAATAACTAGAGGTACCATCTGGAGAGGCCAAACAAATATCACCCCCCTTATATTCGGGTCACTATAGTACACAATCCTGGGAAATGCTAAAAAGTATTTCAATTCAGAAGAATTCGTAAATCGCTATATGATGTGTCTTCCCTAGGCCTTTCAGCTATTGGTGCCACCTGTTCGTATAAGTTTTACTAACCTCATTTAAAATCTCATCGTTCGTACTCCACGTTTCTTCGAGACCAGTTTGGTGATTGGCTGCATCATCTTCGGCAACTGATTGGTCATCAACGTTGCATTCCTACAAAAATAATGTTGTAATTAAATTCTAGAACTTTGACGGGCAAATAATAGCTACACAACTAAGTAGCGTTGCCAGTTAATGTTTTTAGAAAGTTGATTAGCAACTGTTGCTTTCTTGCAAAAATAACTGGCTTGAAATAACATTTGACGTTAACGATTCTTAAACCATATTTTAGTATTGAATTTTGATGCAAAATGTATTTGATCCGTGTTTTGGACGAATGCACGGGTATCCCCACGCTTGAATTCTACAATGTGCTAACATTGTGAAATATATACAGAAACAAAATTAATTGCCTGGCAGTTCAATATTTTAAAAAATTGGTCGTAGACGTTGCATTTCAGCAAAAATGTTTTAAAAATTGAAATGATGTAAAAGCTGAAACTGTCGCAGAAAAACGTTCCGTCCATGATCTTCACATCGGCCGAGTTGTGGAATGTTAGTTATTTGAAGTTCGAAATTTTATTGGATAATCGAGGATTTTACCAATCAGTCACGTGACGTGAAAGTTATTCATTTTTCAAGTTTGAGTACTTATTCTGCTATGAAACAAAGCTTACTACTGTTTTCAATAGTTCTTCGTGGTTATATTAATACGAAGTCTATTTTTATGTGCTTTTTACGTGCAAAGAAAATTGTTTTGAACGTTGTCAAGGTGTATACATTGAAAAGGTATATACATTTAGTATATGTCACATTTCAAAATTTCTGGCGAAGCACGAAAAAGTGCCTTTAACAGGCCTTAGAATATTGGAACCTATTAAATGTCACCAAAATCTGCTTATACGAAAGGTTGACCTACCGGATATGAATTCCTGGTCCGGTTCCTGAACTTGGAATTAAAATTAATGTGAGAAAGATTAAGAACGAAGTCTATTATATGTCTGCAAAGTAGCTCAATTGCTCTCCGGTGTCGTTGTTGGCTACACTTCTTCCAGCATACCGATCACACACAAATCGGCGGATTCAGAAGTTGCTGAGTGTAAAAATTGTAAGGCAGGATGGATCATACCATTTTGTTACAAAAAATTTCTGAGGGGTAACATTGTAAGGTAAGTATTAAGAACGTTTATATAACAAAAAATTTATGACAACGCGGGGCGTATGACCCGTTCCGCCTCGACCCCTCTGAATCCGCTAGGCGCACTTTTGTTTTACTTTTGCAAGTTGAAGAAAAAATAATCGCAAAGGTTCATCGCATCGTTGACGTATATGCGTTTCAAGTTTAACACCGTTCGCTGAAAATAATTCTAATTCAGTAGTGCGTATAAGGGGACGGATAGAGAGAATATATTTTACGTCTTCGGAAAATTTTATGAAGAGACAAGATAAATCACTCTTAACAGGTTTTAAAATAACCTTTTTGCTTTTGGAAGTCAAAACAATTTTTTATGGTGACGGTATGCCTTCTCGGCCAATGTATAGAACATGGTTGTAACTGTAGTATAAAGCATATACCTAGGCCTAACGCCCAAGCATAAGAATGCGTTTACACCTAAGCCTAAGCCTTAGCAGAAAACTTTAGCCTCCAGCTTAAGCTTATTCTGCTGTAGTGACCCGAATAAGAGGGGGGACTGATATTTATTTGGCCTCTCCATAGGGTACCCCTCTTGTTATTCGGTTACGGACTGTTATTTATTTTCATCCCGCCCTCCGGCACCCTTCGTTACTGATATATCTGGTATTGCAACGTTCCGTTGAATTAAACGTGTTTTTGCCATTTTAAAATGTTACTTTCAAAATTTAAGTACGCTTTAAAGTTTCGAACACAACTTTATTTGGTCCTGGAGTCATTTATTCACTACAATTAGGTTATGGACTCTTATTAGGGTCTAGGGACTCTAGCCGCTTACGGACTCTTATTAGGGATACGGACTCCCATTGATTCGGACTCAAAATGGGGACCCCCTCTTATTACCCCTCCCCCTCTTATTCGGGTCAATACAGTATATTGCACTCTCACAAAAAACGTTCCGCCGCTGTTATTTACATTGGCCACCTTCACTTTCTCGAACTGAAATACTCTCCACCCCCCCTCGCCTAATTATGACAAAACAGCTCAATTCAGAAGAAAACACGCATGTTAATTGGTTAAAATTTGATGATTTTCTCCACCTGTGATGAAAATATTGTTTCTGCTTTTGATGTCATGCGCAAAAATAATTGAATCCTGATTGCTTAACAAATTCTGGATCCGTCCCTGTTTCGGCTCTCATACCCTGCCGCTCACATTTTAGGTTAAGGTTTAGGTTTAGGCAGACGCAGATCCAGCAATTTCTGACGTAGGGTGGTAGGAACCTTATCATTTTATCACAAAAAATTCTGAGCGGAAATATTGTAAAGTAAGGAGTTGACCTTTTTATTTTTTCACAAGAAATTTTCTGAGGAGAAAAAATTGTAAGGTAGTAACCTAACCATTTTATTACAAAAAAATTACTGAATGGGGCGAGTACGCTTCCCTCTGGCTCGGCTATTGGGTTTAGGCTCGAGCTCAGGTTTTTAGGCAAAACTTTAGGCAGTGGGCAATGTTTTCAGGTCAAGCTTAGCTAAGTCTTTTTTAAGGTTAAGCTTAGCTAAGTCTGTTCCCAAGGCCTCTGTTTTTTACCAATTGAATTCTATTTTTAGTAATAATTCTAGTTTTTTTGGTTACCTTAAAAACAACCATAAGTTATTTTTAGAAAATTACCTTCTGCATAAGCTTGCTTCAGTTCAGTAATTGTCTGAAAAACGAATAAATGAACCAATATGCATTATGTCACCGCGAGGAGAACTGGTATGGTGTATTTATTTCCAGTATGGGCGCCAATCTTGAGCGAGTGGGGCGTCACTGACCCTCACCTTTTGAGTATAAAACATGGTAAGCGTTCTTGGCCCCCCTGCTTTTGAAAGACAACCAACTTGTAGTACATAGATTTTGCAAACGATAGAAGAATTTCCTATTAATTGTGGCGCTATTACGTACCGTGGAAAGTGTGAACATGTCTAAATTTGCTGAGTTTACCCCCGTTTGACAACAGATTCGCGCCCACGATTTCCGATGAGGCTTATAGCACTTTTACAATTCGAACTTTTGCAGATATTTTCACCAGTTTGAAAACATAAAAAAAACAACAGTTATGGTTGGCGTTCCAGCTTTAATATTTTAATATTAAAACTTGCTTGTGTTGCAAAAATTGTTTCTGTCAGATGTTTTGCCACTGCCCAAAGTTTGTTCGCAATGGCTCAAAAGACGTGAAATGTCAATTTTTTTGCTGGCGGATGGGGGCAACAGTACCAGAGCTCAATATCCGATATAAGCAATAAAAAAATCGTACCACACAGTTGTGTAACGCCAAAATTTCAACGATTTCTTCAATATTTGATGCGACATCCTGCAAAAAAAGTTATTTACCAGAATTGAACTTTGAATCTAAAACGCCACTAAGCGTGGGGTCTACGGGCCCGTAGCCAAAATGGGGGGGCACCCCCCTGGCAAAATTTTGGGCCCCCTTAAAAAGTTTTCAACGTTGCTTGTAACTCATTGAGAACCCTTGAGTGCCCCTCCTGAAAAATTTTTATCCCCGATAGCAAAACAAGCTGGCTTCGGGCCTGGGGAGTATACAAGAAGAGTTACTGTGGATATCCCCCAGAAACCAGTGTCCTATTCAGAACAATTAATAATTGGCCTGCTTCAATCTGTTTTAGTGTAATAGCAGTTTGGCATAGGCTAAACTGTTTTGAAGTCATAGAGCAATCTGATTTGATTATTTGGTCAGACACAATACCGCTAACCAATCAGCGTTGATTTGATATCACTGTTGTTAATAAGTAACGTCTCACAATTCCTGTTAGAATAGCAGATTGGCCTGCCAACTAGTATAATTGACCTGAATAGCATATTGGCTCACGACATAAAGACGTTCTTAAACATATTTCTGAAACGTAAAAAACATGAAAAATATTTCGTTCGTTTCAACTTCGATTGGCTATAAAGATTTATAAAGGTGGTAAGAAATATTATCCTATCAGATTTGTTTAAATTCTGGTGGTAAAACTCCAGTTCGACTGCTGATACATCGTAAATTGAACTGTTGAATTTACATTTTCCAATACATTTTACACAATTAACTGTATGGTTGACAAGATACGGTCGTAGGTAAGAGGTCTTTTCAATTTTGGCTTTAGGCTTACTTTAAAGCTAAAGCTTAGGAGTAGAAAACGCTTACCGAAACTTATTCCTAAGCCAAAGTCTTTGCCTAACATTAAGTTAAGTTTGAGCTTTCGGTCAATGATTAGAACACGACCGTTAAAAGAGTATTCCTAAGCCGAAGCCTAAGCCGAAACGTAACATTGAGCTTTATACCTGAGCCCGAACCTGAGCAAAAAAATTTATTCTAAAAAGCTTAAGCTTTACTCTATTGCAGTCCCCCAGAGAAACGTTCCGCCCTTGATCTTTAGTGGGGTTCAACTTTCAATGCGGGGGGAGTGTACATTAGCAAAATTTTTAAAAAACTTAAATTTTCATACATTGCACCCAGTAAAACGGCTTACTTGTAGACATTGATTGAGTCGTATTGCCAGTTTAGCCTCACGCTTGACCAACAACGCATGTAATATGCTATGGTATTCTGGTTTGACAAATTTCACAAACCATTCTTCGAGATCCTAAACCAGATATTAATTCTATTAAAATTCTAAAAACATCCTAAATAATGTGACCCATATGCAAAGATCAGAGAGGAACGTTCTTCTAAGGTATTGCAATAGAGTAAACTTAAGCTTTGGACTATTCTTTGCTTAGGGTTTAGGCTTAGGAATAAGCTTATACTACTGTTCCGCCCCTGTTCTACACTGCAAAAAATGGTGAATCAAATTGACTCGCTCCGAAATAGACTCTACGGAACTACACAAACATAGTCAAATTCGATTGCGCCATAGAGTCAAACGTGCGATTCAGTTAGTCGACTTTGACTCTGGTGGAGTCGACTTTGACTCAGTTTGTGTAGTTCCGTAGAGCATATTTCGGAGAGAGTCCATTTGACTCACCATTTTTTGCAGTCTATACATTAGACGGTCCATGTTACTTTAATGGGCGTGCAGGTTTCTGGTTTGTCCATAAAAGAGTAGGATTATGCTTAGGCTTAGGAATACGCTTAATTTACTGTTACGCCCCTTAAAGTAACATTGGCTCATTAGACAATAAGGTAAAACAGCCGCAAATTGTTCTCACTAATTGCCGTAACCATTACCAAAATTCAGCTTAATTACTATGCCATGGCCAGGAACCACCTAAATAACTGGTGTTACTATTCAGTAAATTTGCATATTTATCTATGAAATTGCTGGCTAAAATCAACAACACAATTTCTGGCAACAAAAGTATTTTTTAGAGTTTCCTTTAATGTTCGCGTTAATTTTAGGTGAAAGGTTAAAACGCAACGCGGGCTGGTACCGTAAGCATTAATTAATAGATTGATAGTTTGACCAATGCTACTTTAAAAGGAGCGAAACAGTAGATTAAGCGTATTCCTTAGCCTTAGCTTAAGCCTAAGCGTTGCGAAAATGAGTTCCAAGCGTAAGCCTAAGCCTAGAATAAGCCTAAGCAAGAAAATCTAATATAAAATCTAAACCTTCTCTTTTATAGACCGATCAGAAACCTGGACGCCTCTTAAGGTAACATGGGCCGACAGTTATAACATTTGGATAAACTAACCTCTTTGTAACAATCTTTAAATTTTCTGGCAATCAGCACTCGTTCACGATATTTACGTTGTCCCAGACATTCGAATATAACACTATCAACGCACGCTGAAATATTTAATGTACCATAATTTTCAAAAATATATATGTCGTTGGCCAATTTTCTGTTCAGGTCAATTACTTATTGGCCTAGGCCAGTCTGCTATTTTGCGGAATAGCAGTTTTGGCTTGGGTAAACTGCTATTGAACCAATAGACCAATCAGATTTGATTATTTGGACAGACTAATACCGATAACCAATCAGCGTTGGTTTTACATCACTGTTATTTTGCAATATCTTACAATCGCTATTTGGCCTACGACATTTATACAACCAGAGCACGAACGGGTTCATAGTTTTAGGTGTTTAATTTATTTTCAAGTTCAGGCTTACTGTATCTTTTGAGGCCTCTTCTAAAATGAGAAATTTCCTTGGTACAGATTTTACAATATATCTTCATTCCATATTTTGTCAGCTAGCACGTTTTTGGTTATTGAATGAACACTCTTGTAATGGAAGCAAATCCGTTGCCGAGTACAAGCAGAAAAAGACTATAGCTTAGATATTAGTTTGAGAAAAGATATCCCTTCGCTTAAGGACAGTGTGAAGTGTAGTTGACTGAGAAGTTCAATTCATGCTGGAACTTGGATATTTTCAAACAAATTTTCAGCACCAAATTCATATACGGGCCTCTCTCCACATCGGGCCCATAAATTTTTTTTCAGGTGGGGCGTTCAAGGGTTTTCGTTGACGTACAATCAAGGTTGAAAATTTTCTAGGTGGGCCAAAATTTTTCCAGCGGGAACTGAACCTCCCCTTGTGGTTTTGGCCTCCAAAGCCAACAGTGGCATTTCCAGATTCGAAATGGCAAGACGCAACTTACCGTAACCTCGATATGCTTTATGGATCAGCCGAATAAACGGTATCGGATCAAACGCCATTTCCTATAATTGCATTGCTGTTGTACACTCCTGGCACAGTCAGATTTTAGTATCGCTTATGCTTTGGGCTCCACGGTACTTGCGTAACCATCTAAGGCTGGTCACATAAAATGTACAAATATATACTGGTATAACTAACATCTAAAGCAATCTTTAAATATGTTTTAAACATTATTTTTTATTCGTGCTTTCGGACTTTGAAAATTGTAGTTTTCGTAAAACTAAGTCGCTTATACCAATCTTTGTATAGTTTAGTTTAGTAGGAAACATTTCATCAGTGGACTTAGGATTGTGATGTATTTTTAAAAAAATTTCATACTCGGCGTCACTTTGCTGGACGTCGTCGTCCGTCATCGTGCAGGATCATATGAGCTTTTTTGAGTACGATACAGCACGGTAACTGACGGTGACGGGCGGCTACGGACAGCGCCACCCGAAATGTCTATATGAATTAGCCTAAACCGCGCGTATAACACGTTTTTAGGGTGACGCCATGGTTTTGATAACGTCCAGCGCGTCCGTCAGCGTCCATCAGCGTCCGTCAGCGTCCGTCACCGTGCGGTATCGTACGAAAATTACTCACGATACCGTATGGTGACGGACGGCGTCGGACGACGCCGCTTCGACAAATACAGCGCCACCCTTAGAATTTGGCTTGATTTGGAGCTTTTATGGCTTGTTTCTGATGGTTCCTAACTTGAGGTATACAGTTAGCAGTTAAGCGTCCAAAAAACAACCGCAAGCTCTCACTATAATTTCTGAGACAACTGGACTTGGAGTTCGAATCGGTGTCACGTTGCCTTCGTCGTCATCGTCTGTTTCGGCAGCTATTTCGCGACTTGGCGATTTGCTGAGACTGCGAGACTTGGATTTTGGAATAAACTAAAAACGACATTGAAAACTCTAAACATTTTTAGCAACATGAATTGGCTACTGGCGCCGAAGCCAACAGTATGAACACTGGCTGATCGGCCCATGTTACTTTAAGGGGCGTCCAGGTTTCTGGTTTGTCCATAAGAGAGTAGGTTTAGATTCTAGATTACATTTTTTGCTTAGGCTTAGGCTTAGGCTTAGGGTTAGGAACACATTTTTGCAACGCTTAGGCTCAGGCTTAAGCTTAGAAATACGCTTAATCTACTGTTACGCCCCTTAAAGTTACATTGGCCGGCTGATGCATGCGAACCACTCGGATCATCGCCCAGCAACAGGAATCAAATGCAAAATTTTGTACTGTGGTTTTAGGTTTAAAATTGCTTTTGGCTACTACGCCGCTTCGATCGTGACCTTTTTTGTTCAATATAATATTGCGCACGCCTGTCAGAATTTTTTGATTGTGTGATATTAGCAGTATAATTTGGCGAAGTGTATGGTTGACTAGTTTTTAGTACACAATTAAGAATTATAAAGTTTAAATTTTATAGTCAGTCTGTACGACTTTTCAATTGTGATTAGCTAAAATACATATCGCCGAATTATTTAATGACAAATTTTAAAATTATAGATTTATAAATTTTGAAGGACAACCCAGCAAAATGAAGTTTTCCTGTTTGCAACAGATACTGCTGCTTATCACGGCCAATCTGCCGTAACAGTAGTATAAGCATATTCCTGAGCTTAAGCCTAATCTTATGCCTAAGTCTAAGCAAAAAAAGGTCTAAAGCGTAAGCTTTACTCTGTTGCAGCGTCACCGTAAAACGTTTCGCCCCTGATCTCTACGTGGGCCAATATCATGCGGAAAATTTGTTTGACTGGCACTTTGATGTTTACCTTCATTTTATCGTCAACTTTTGCTTTGACATTGCGATAATCGGGTTTTTTTGATCTTGACCGCGTGCTCATGGTCACTTGCGCCGTAGATGGATGTTTGCGGGGTTGGAAAGTATGCTACAACGTTAGAAATGTATTTAATTGAATTGTTTTGTCTTTAGCAAGCAGGCCAGCCCATACAATAGTACGAAGACAGGCTTAAAATTTTTGATTTGCGGCGGCTGGAGCCGGTCGGCAGGCGCAGCGTCATGCAATTGTTGCGCTATACTTTTCCGTGCCGGACAGCAGATGTCACTGGACACCGCCGTTTCCTGCCGCTGGACGCCGCGCGGCGCCGCGATTTCTTAAAAATTACTTTTTGACATCGGGGCCGTGCGGCACTGCGCAATGGCGTCCAGTATAGCGCAGCCCTTAGACTGCTATCATAAAGCTTCCTGGTGTTGCAGTCACTAGCGGATCCGGAGGGGAGCGGAGAAGGCGTACTCCCCTCATCAGAAATTTCTTTGTGTTAAATTGGTAAGGTCCCTACAATTGTTTACAATTTTTCCCCCAGCAATTTTTGTGATAAAATGGTATGGTCTCTCTACCTTACAATTTGCAACAAGTTTTCCCGCAGCAATTTTTGTGATACAATGGTAAGATCCCTACCTTACAATTTTTTCGTTTCGTAACATTTGCGTGTCCACCCTTCCCGTCACAAATTTTTAGATCCACATCTGGTGCAGTTTTCTATATCGTAAACTAATCACCTTCCAGTGACACCGCATTTCCTATTAGTATTAACTTTAGCTGAAAATGGATTGTAATTGAAACATTAACCTTTATTTTTAGGCAGAAGGCGTTTACCGTCACCGTTCCACAATACCTGACAACTCAAAGCTCAAACTAAAAATTTTATCATAAAAAATAGTAGCTGATCATTGTTTTCATTAATTCGTTTTTCACATGAATATTTTCTATTTCGGTTAAGCTTTGCTTTCAAGGCAGCATTTGATTCGCTGCATCACGGGGGCGAGGTGTTTATCGTCGCGACTCACTCAGCTATAGGAACTTGACGCTTGAGCTCGAGGGGGCGTTTACGGCTGTGTAGATGTGTATATACTACGCATGCGCGCATTGTTAGGCACTACCCATTGTGTATTAAATCATGTATACCAGGGTGTAACCGGAGGTGAAAAATACCGGAGCAGGAGCCGCCGCCGGAAGTTAACAAAACTTGCCTGAGCCACATCCGTATGTGAAGCCAGAGGTGAGGCGAAATTATGCAGTTAAAATGATGTTTAATTTGTTAATTTTAGTTAAAATATCTGTAATGTGTTGTTAAACCATTTGGTTTTTTTGATTGCACGGTTATTTTATCACCTTCACATCCGCAACAGTCGATCTTCTTGCGATGTTTGTTTCAGATTTGGTTCCGGATCCTTCATTAAGATGAAGCAATGGGCTTGTTATGTCTCCAACTGACGCGGCTCTCGTTGATCGAGTTACATCCGGCGACACCGGAAGCTGCAGCATGGATTTGTTGGGAACGTTGATCTGGAAAATTTAAAATTGATAATGAAGACCCGGAAGTGAGTTCATAAGTTACAGAAACAATTGCATGCAGATAAAAGCTGGTGACAGCTAAATATTTCCTGTCCACACCAGATGCGTAACCCAGGATGTTCAGGGGTCGAACCCTAACACGTTTGTAATTTTTTATCAAAGGGGAGTTTTAGATGATTTTTTTTAATTTGTAACACAAGAAACCCTGTCTCAAAACTTTTTATAAGATGTAGCCATTCCCTTATAAAATAACGGCACGTCTATGGACGTAAACTAAATTTTAATTGAATTAAAATATCTTTGGGAATAAATTTCTAGATTTTTTCATATTTTTGTGTGCTTTTAAAAATGCAACCACGTATACGGCACCAATGTCAAAATGCCCCATACTTCGTAAGGTATTACCTTATAACACTTGTCGTCCAATCAGCAAACAGCTCACCTCTGTGCTCATTTTACGACTGTCAAAGTTACCACATTTAACTCCAAGCTCAAAAAAGTTGAGATTCAGTTGAGAATTTAAAGTTTTAGTTGATTTCGACGAAACAGTTTCAGTGGCACGGGATCGATTACGGATTGCGTTAAGCAACTCAACGTTAATATTTCGACCCGGAAGTAACGCGTTAAAGTTGACAACGCGAGGCGTAAATGCTGATGCTTTGGATTGAACTGAATTACACGAACTTGATCGCCGTTGACTTGATTGAAGTCGGAATGGAACCTAAAATATTTTGAGTTGCGCTATTTACCTTGGGTCAAATGGCAACGTTAAACACGTTCTGTGGCACATGTAAACATCAGGAGCGGAACGGTTTTTACCGGGTCTGGAATAGAGTAAGCTTCAACTTTAGCTTTAAATTTTTTGCTCATCATTAAGCTTATAGGCTTATGTATCAGCACATTCTTAAGCTTAGGTTTGGGCTTAGGCTATACTTGCGAATATGCTTATGCAACTGTTCCTACAGTTGCGCTGTCCTTGATGCGCGACGCCGTCTATGGTCTCAAAGCACCGCACCTGAAAGCGGTTTATTACAGTTTACTACGAATCGCCGTGAATACCACACGGCAGTTCGCATTCTTTGCCGGGATGTCTGGATGATGGCGTGCTAGTGACAGAAATAAAGTCTCGCTCCAACAGCCTTAAAACGTATGCCATATACGGAAAAACGGGTCCATGTTACTTTGAGGGCATGCCGTTTTCTTGTGGGGCTCTAATCCAGCAAGCTAAAGCTTCAGACTATTTTTTTGCTTAAGGCTCAGGTTTATGCCTAGGTTTAATTATTGTCTTATCCTTATGGTTAGATTTAGACTAATAGTATTATGTTTAGAAACGTGGGCCCGTAGCCAAGGAGGGGGGTGCAGGGGGCTCAGCCCTTTCCCTTTGGAGAAATTTTGGCCCCCTAGAAAATTGTCAACTTTGCTTGCAAGTCAAGAAAATCCCTTGATTGCCCCTCCTGAATAATATCAGCCCCTCTAGCAAGGTGAGCTGGCTATGGGCCTGTAGGAACGTGTTATATACTGTTACGCCCCCCCAAACATAGCATTGCACTTTAAACTGTTGAAGTTTATATAGACCTTACCAATGATACGTGTGACCGTGATGACGTTATGCCACAAGACTGACAACCATTGCGATAGTGAATGAGTTTATCGTTCTTCAAACTTAAATTGCAATATAAACTACCAGCCCTAAGTCCGGACGCAAACCGGAAAACTAATCCGATTCCAGTTCAAAAAGACGGTTCGGAACCTAAACGCATAACAAATTCTGTATTCAAACCAAAGGTAAAATATTGAACCACATTCGTGCATAATTCCATGATGATTTAAAATTTTGATTTCTAAAAGTATGCCAAAATTACAAAAACTTTAGTTTTTAGCTTCATATTTATCGGAATAATGAGTTCGAATTTTTTAAATCATCTCAAAATTAGTCCAGTGAAAAATTTGCATCGAATACGCCCCGTCAAGTACTAAATTTGTTACCTTTGCAAGAAACCAATTCTACTTATACATATGCTAAGTCGCGTCGCGAGATTATATACTGGGCGCCATATTAAATTCTGATCGCTCTTCATTTAATAAGACGCCAAGCCTAACGGAGTGTGATGCTAATTGGTAAAAGGCTAGCTTGTAAATGTGGCAATCTGTAAAGGGCACATTTGAATTTCTCTTGACACAGAACCTATGAGTTAATAACTTTTGACTTTAAATCTTCCACGCTGAGCGACTTTCTTCTCATACACCAATACAGTCCGAAAGTAATTTGTCCGCGATTCCAGCTGTCTGAATAACAAACTGCTTAGTGTGGCGTCGGAGGGATGACAACCCCATCCTGTATAGTCTTAATGTCATTTCAAAATGCGGAAGGTTCATGGAAGCTGCAGCCTCCTCCTGAGAGAGAAAAAACCCAAATTTGATTCAAAAAGTTTGGTTACAGAAAAAGTTTCCTCCTACATTTGTGTCGCGAAATTAATAGTAAATAAGATACACTAAACCAGTGATCAAATGCAAAAACTCAACTCTGCGCGTCGCTTTTACACAATGCTTGAAAAAATAAGGTTTTTTGAACTGTTGAAAATACATTTTTTCCTCTCCGCTGTAGTCCATATGAGATCACGAAAAACAAAAGTATTCAAGTCTTGAAAAGTGACATTTATTTGAAATTATCAGGCGAGGTTAGACGAGCCAAATCAGCATTATCTACCGATACATATATATTAAGACCAGGACGGGTCCTAAAGATATATATGGACAAATATTACATTTAGCAATGTAACAACCAAACGAAATTCCTAGTAAGTTTATTAATAAACTGGGTATTTACAACGAGATCCGACACCAAAGTCCAGCCGCTACCTACGGGGTTTTGATGTACAATAATTATATTTCGAAACTTTCTAGGCTCTGTAAAAAGTGTCCGATGACTCTCTTTCCGATTGAAATTTTAACCACCTATATTTAATTCATTGATATGAAAATGCACAAGAGTCGATAACAGTAAACGTATCACAGACGGCGTATATATTTTGGTTAAAACCTAACAGAAATAAAAAAGCGAACAAAATTTTCAGTGTCTTACCTCCGGCTGACAACTGGTTTCATTCATGTAGAAAAATTCCAATTCAAATCCAGAGATTAATTTTTTGGTAAACTCTTTCATTCGTGTTAATTTGCAAAATCAGCGATCATTTGAATAGGAATCTTGTAAAATAGCTGGGGGCCCATGTGTAGAACAGGGCCGGATCGTTTTCTGGAGGGGCTATAATAGAGTCAGTTTAAGCTTTAAACTTACTTTCTTTGCTTAGGTTTAGGCTTAGGCTTAGGCTTTAAGGAATAGGCTCATACATACGCTTAGGCTTAGGTAGGCTTTAGGAATATAGGAATAGGCTCACCATACGCTTAGGCTTAGGCTTAGACTTAGGCTATGGAATATGCTTATACTAGGTACTGTCCCGGCCCTGTTCTATACGTGGGCCAATAGCTATATGCCGGTGGTGAACTAGCAAAGATCGAACAAAGATACTTATAGAAAATTTTGAGGCAGTAAACTGAAATTTTGTTTTACTAAACTAAAGAATGGTTTAAAGATTTAGAAAACATTAATTTAAGATACATTCTTTTTAAATTACTAATGAATAATGCTAATGACACATGTTACTTTGAGGGGCGTCCAGGTTTCTGGTGTTTCTATAAAAGAGTAGGTTTAGATTCTAGATTACATTTTTTGGCTTACGCTTAGGCTTAGGCTTAGGAACACATTTTTGGAACACTTAGGCTTAAGCTTAGGAATACGCTTAATCTACTGTTACGCCCGTAAAAGTAACATTGGTCCTACTAATAATACAGCATAAAATTAGCCAACTGTATATAACGGTTACGACAACCAAGCGCATTTTGCAAATGGTCCTGCTAATTCAACGTGAAATAATACGTCATTTCCGACAGGACAGCGAAGTTTGCCCTTGATAGCGTTAAAGGGAAACGGTAAACCTTCAAAAAAATGTAAATTCACTTAAATATTTGAAATCTATATTTATTAAAGCTGAAATGCCCCACATATATACGTATTTTGGGCAGCTTTCCAACTTTTCGTTAATTCACGTAACAGTGACGCTAGCCTAAATATGGGGACAGTAGGGTTGCAAGGGTTGCAACCACGTTCACTAGTATTAACAACAGGACGCGTTACAAACGGAGGCCAGCCTCTTACTCTGGCAGATAATCGACCCCCAAACTTTTGCCGTAGGTTGGGCAATTTCAGTAGTGAAATGTTTCGCAGTTTTTTGATTTCGATTCTAAAACTTTTTAGCTAAACTCTAAAATTTTGAATACTTTTATCATTATGGTCAATGTTAAGATTGAATCACTAGTTGAAACTACTTTGGTTGCAGTTGTATATATTCTGGATAGCTGGTGTGGTGAGACATAAACCGCTTACCAAAAACACAGTAAAACCAATGGGCTAATTAATCGGGTTAGACGAGAGTTAGTTACTTCTGAGTTATATCAGTAAACTTTAAATCATTTTGAGTTGAGCAGGTTTTATACTCTGAGCTCAGTTGTTTCCGGGGGAGTTGATGAATTGAATCAGAATGGGTTGAAACAACTCGGAATTACGAGTTCTTCTAGTACTACTCAGACTGGTTCTGATAGTCCTAACTCGGACTGAGTGATTCAGCAAAATTAACTCGCTGGAATTTACAGTGTCCAGGAACATAGCCAGCTCACCTTGCTGGGGGGCTAAACATTTTTCAGGAAGGGCATTCAAGGGTTTTCAATTTCTAGGTGGAATTTTTCGAGTGGGGGCAGATTCTTCCTTGGCTACGGGTCATACTGAGACAAAAATGCCCCAAATCCTGCTGAACATGTGGAATCTGCAACGGAAACATATTCGAGGCGTCCCAGTTTTGACAAATTGTGAGCATGCAATTCCGAAAGTTTATATTTAGATTAAACTTTTGGTTTTTCTCGTTGAACCCCTTTCATCAGAAATTTGAAAAATAAAACTTTTGAGTTTTCACTACAACTATCAATCATTAGGTGGGTACAAACATCTAGAGTGCTGCAAATTTTGCTAAATCCATACGAAACAAAAACTAAACAGTTGATTGGTGATCAACAAATTTTGTCGGGACGTATATGGTTAAACAAATCTTGGCAACAAAAAAGAGGTTGAGTTCAATCTGGTACACAAAAGCACACTGTAAATTCCTGTGAGTTGGTTTTAACTCAAAATAAGCTGAATCCGCTCTAGAAGTCTGAGCTCGGGATTATAGGTCTTTCAGAACTCAGAGAATTCTGAATTGATTAAACTCATTCTGAGTTATCTAATAAACTCTCCCGGAATGAAATCAGCTCGTAGTGAGTTGACGATCTACTGTGATTAACTCAGAAATTACCTGAAGTAACTAATTCTGTCACTGAGTTTGATTAATCAACTCGTTGGATATTTATAGTGCAGTTCATCGTTGAAAAGCTAAAATTTTTGTACATCCGCAAGCTGTGCGCAATGGGATACAATATGTCTAACTTTTCCCCAGAAAAAGTTCTTGTTCCACGATAAACCTTGGGACTTTATAATATAAAACTTTCACAAATTCAAATTAGCAATGGCGGATCCATGGGGGGGCACCCCGGCCGTGGACCCGCCAACAGCATCTCGACAAAAATTATATAGCAATTTTGTGACAATAGTTCGTGGTTTGTGTATGGGTCAAAAGTAAGTTAATTACCTGTGAAATTTTGCCCCCCCCATTTTGAGATCCTGGATCCGCCACTGCCCGAAAGTATGCAGTCAAATAATTTAACGGTTCCCAGAGCAAAACTACTGAAGACAAATTATAATTCTAATAGTCTGCGAATATCATTTTCATCTGTTCTCACACGAACCATTTCTAAAAGCCAAAAAAATCCATCTCCTGTGATTTATACCACCTTTCTAACGATAGCAGCCAGCGGCGGACGTAGATTTTGCCGGAAAACTGGACGGTATCTCCGATTGTACTTTGCTACTTACCGCTACACTGTGAAAAGCTGACCAGAACAGTAGCATTTGCTGAAGTTTCAGTTTACTTTACTTGTCAATAGGCAGCGTTCGATACTGGTAAAATAGTGTAAACTAGCAGTTTGATTGGTCGATACTTTTAGATTTCTAGTATTATAATTGACTGCAATTTTTATTAAATATCTAGCAATTGGATTGGCCGATATATCACTAGATTTCTAGCATAGCCGATACTCTTATTGAATAATCGCTATTAACTAGCAATTTGATTGGCTGATACTTTAAGATTTTTAGCAATACAATTGACTGCTACTTTTATTAAATATCTAGCAATTTGATTGGCCGATAGTTTCACTACGATTTTTAGCCATTTTATTGACCGATACTTTTGATTTCTAGCAATGTAAACTTGACTGCTTCTTTTATTAAATATCTCGCAATTTGATTCGCCGATAGTTCCACTAGATTTCTAGCAATGTGATTGGTCGATACTTTCTCTTATATATTTGTGTAATCTGATTGGCTAAAACGAATTTCGCTAAATATTACGCACTGTTACAGAGGTTCATTTGTTTTATTCACACCTTGTAGTTTTTGTTCTTTGTAGTTTAATATTGCGTACCGTTTGCAGACATTAACTGCGATGGATCCAGGATTGTACGGTTTTACGTGGATATTTTATGGATTTTGAAATTTTACAGGTTTTAAGAGTGCGGTTGTAGCGAATATTTCGATATTTTAAGATGTGCTGGCGGAAAAATGTTCCAGTCTGCAAGTTAATTAAGGCGGAGGTACGGAATCTGGACCCCTTAAGGATTTGATAAATAGTAATCCATCCAATAGATCTCGACACCAGCTGAATTCAATTGTGCCATTTTTATGGCTGCATGACCAACCGTTCCACTGCCCATACGGCTCAACATAATCGGATCGTACTATTATTAGAACGTCCTATTAAATTGACAACGAACTGAAAAAGTTTCCGCCAACATTTGTATGGTGGTCAAGTAGGGACAAAAATGCCGCCCTAAAATAGAATAACATTTTGCAACCTGCATGCTTGGCATGGCTTGGTTTTGTAAATAATGCTGTTTAGCTTTACCACCGGGCACATAAACGTTTTGCAAATATTGCATACGGCTGTGTTGGTCAAAATGAAATGTTTTCCTGGCAGTTGTAGGCGCATATAAGCCATCTGTGTAACACCACGTACGGATTTTGTACAGCGGGGTTGAACATTTTGGTTGGTGTGTTTTGAATTTTAAAATGTGACCACGTGTGTGCCAGTTTGAACAATTTAAATGTTTCGAAAAATGATTTGTTAACAGTAGTGGGGGCGTATGTTAAAGATAGATTTATATCCTACCGGTATTTGTGGAGACATGACAGAAGCAGCGTCTAATCTGTAGGGTATCACGACAATTCGTCGATCGACAACTTGTGATGTGAAATTTTACCGACTCGACAATTCGTCGGCCATCTTTATGCTTAAGTTTAACGTTATGCTTAGGATTATGCTTATATAGCTTTTTTATAGGCTTTAGGACACTGTTGGCCTATAAGTTGTCAGGCGACGACAGTGCCGGATTGTTTTCCGGAGGGGCTATAATAGAGTCAGTTTAAGCTTTAGACTATTTTTTTGCTTAGGCTTAGGCTTAGGAATATGGTCATCCATACGCTTAGGCTTAGGTTTAGGCTTAGGCTTAGGCTTAGGAATATGGTCATCCATACGCTTAGGCTTAGGTATTGGCTCATCCATACGCTTAGGCTTAGGCTTAGGCTTAGGAATATGCTTATACTGCTGTTCCGACCCTGTTCTATACATGGGCCTAGGTTTTTAATCAGTCGACGCGTTTCGCTTCGGGAAACGTATAAACTAACTGAAACTTTGTGTTTTTGCGATCAGTGGTAGACAAATTTTTGGACTTATAAGATTCAGCGCCGTTGTTCTGATTGGATAAAGCCTGTAAAAGTGGGTTTTTCTTCTCGTATCCAAGATATTTCGAGACATCATATATCTTTCCTGTCGCTTCTGCCGCTGTTTTGGTCCCAAATCGTTTATATTTCACGTAGAGTTTACCCCGAAGCTTGCATCCAGGGGTACACTTCAGATTTTATATTAATAATAGACTGGCTAAACGCTCAGAAGAATGCAGTGTATATTTCTTGCAACCATTCGAGCCCCAAGGACGGGTCAGAGGGGTTGTATCCCTCTGGAAAAATTGTGCCCCCCCTGAAAGAAAATTTTCAATCTTGGTTGGAAGTCAGCGGACACCCTTGTATGGCCTACCTAAAACCTTTTAGCCCCCTAGGCAGCATGGTGAGCTGGCTACGGGCATGTATCCATTGCGTTTGTGTTGTAAACTGGAAATTAACCAGTTTTCAGTAGTTTCAGTTTACTACCACCACAACCACACACGTTCACAAATCTGGTTGCACTTATATATGCAGGTAAATTGATTTATATTAGGTTGGTTTGGCACGGATCCGTAGCCACAGGGGGCGGATGAAACTCAGCACCCGTTAAAAATTTTGGTTCACCTAGAAAATCTTCAGTCTTGCTTGTCAGTCATCGATAACCTTGTATGTCCTCAGGTCTGTAGCTAGCTCACCTTGCTATTCGAGGGCTCAAAATGTTTTAGGAGCGGCATTCAAGGGTTTTTAATGACTTACAAGCAAGGTTGAAAATTTGCTAGGGGGCCCAAATTGTTCCGGGGGGCTGCGCCCTTTGGCTACGGGCTGCGTATGCCACTCCTGGGGAATTTTTTGAGGCTCCCATCTTAGCAATGTGAACTGGCTACGACGGGCCTGGTTTGGTACATTCATTGGATTTTGAAAACGTGCAATCTGTGTTCTATCTTAGTGTAAGTGTATAGTTTCCAGAGCTTGGGGGGGTCGAGTTTCCAGCCACACAAAAATTGAAAATTTTCTAAGTCATACAAGCACGAATGACGCAATGCTTAAGATGTTAAATTGCGATAAAGGCGCAAAATTTTTTAGAATTGCAAGTTGAGTCAGATGTAACTAAAGCCCTGGCCCCCATACGCGAGTAGGAGGCGATAACCGAGACACTGCGGTTATTCAGACACCAGGGTGCAACCGGAATTACAGTCTACCGAAACCGAGATTTGAAAAAATTACCGGAACCGGAAAGTGAAAAAGTATGTTACCGAAAAATTCGTTTAATTTTTGCTGTATTTGTGAAATAACCTCAGTTGGAGATAGATATTGACTTATAATCCGCTGTATTTTAATTTTCCTTGTCAACTGAAACGAAATCTATCCGGAATGTAGAAAAAATGCCCTAACCGGACGTCCGGTTGCACTCTGTCAGGAACGGATCTGATAGATTTAAGTAACCGTTTCAAGTATACGACGTGCAATTTCATTCAGTTGAATCCGCAGAATTGCAAGGCTGATGAAACATTTTCGTGGAATCGTTGAACGAACCCGAGTCTTTATTGTTCCAAATGGTCGAAATCTATCGTGTATCATCGGTAGCGGTAACGGGATCGTTCAGGGCTGTACGAAGAACATTCGTAGGGCGATGTGATATTTTAGGTTTTTGGGATGCAGCTACCTGTTCAATGTTCAACAGAACTATGCTTTAAGTAATTTTGGGCCAGTTTGTAATCATTCGTGGTATGGTTACAATTATTAGTCGTGGTAAGATCTAGGCAAGGTGGTCTGTAAGACAGTTCTACAATGCTGAAAATGAAATAGTTAACTCATTTAGGTAATTGGAAAAAATCGGTGGGCTATATGGGCCCCTGATCCGCGGTTCGTATGGGATCTTTTGCCAGACCGACACAAACCTAAAGTTTTGTTCTCGTTGATGCAAGCTACACTTTGAAATTTGTCGATCCGCTGCTGCTGTTGTTGTTAGGATTATGCCTGTGCCTCTTATTAAGTTACAGCTTGTCTTGTGTTTGCCCCTCCTGAATCGTGGTTTGCTTCTGGCACCGCTGTACCTTTCAGCTTCAGGGCCTAAGTTGTCGCCGATAGCCACTTAACAGCTAATTTACCATAGAAGGATTTGAGAGGAATAGTTAATAAAATTGTGTGGAGGTGGTATAAGTTACCATTTCGAGAGTTGAACGGCAAAGTACCAGAAAAATATGACCAAATAACTCGAATAGTGCGCATCTAATTTATGTCCCTCCTTATGGTATCAGTATTAGTCCATTCTGAAGGGTGGTAAAAGTTTTGGTGCCGAAATTTTTTTATATATATGTCGTAGGGCAATCTGCTGTTCAGGCCAATTACGTATTGGTCTAGGCCAATTACGTATTGGTCTAGGCCAATTACGTATTGATCTAGGCCAATCTGCAATTCTAAGCAAATAGCAGGTTGGCCTTGGCCAAACAGCGATTGTAAGATGTAAAAAACCGTGATGTAAAACTAACGCTGATCAGTTAACGGTGCTGCGTCTGTCCAAATAATCAAATCTGATTGGTCTATAAGTGTAGTAGCAATTTAGCCTATGTGAAACTGCTATTACGCAAAATAGCAGATTGGCCTAGGCCAATAGATAATTGTCTTCAATAGCAGATTAGCCTACGACATATATAGATATTGTAAAACATGGCGAAACAGTGTAACTGAGGCAAATTTAGGCTTTTGTAAGCTCCCCTTTTATATTTAATAATGTTAAAGCTTAAAAACTTAGGCTCATGTTTAAACAAAGATGTAGGCTTTATCTTTAGGTTTGCTTTACTGCCTAAATTTTATGCAGGGGGGGCGAGTCTTCTCATGGCTGGCTTTAGATACGAACCCCTGTTAATATTTCAGAACTGTGAAGTATGTTTTAGAGTTTAAGATTCATTTTAAATACATATCAAATATATTATTTTTAATTTTAATTCACTACCTCTCTCTCCTGTGCCTTTAGCGACAACTTAGGTTGCGCTCGCTTCCAGCTTCAGCAATGAAGCAGATCACAGCTTTTCGGGTTCTGGTTATATCAGTGACGTTTTGGAAGCTTTTTATAACGGCGAATGTGGCAGAACCTCAAGGTATGTTGTGGGAATGGTACCTATTTGATAATGTACTATATGTATCTATGTGCATATACTTATATGTCTGTATTTGTATATTATATATACGTCAGCGGAGGTTAGGAATCTGGACCATATACGAATTTAACAAGAAGTGGCCTATCCTATAGATGTCGATGAGTTGCGTACAACGGTACCACTTTTATGGCTGCATGGCTGACGGTTCAAAAGTTATGGCTTTCGAAATTATAGTGCAAACTCGCACAGACTGGAAGAGAAAGTGTCTATTGTTGACATGTTCGTAAATTATAAGCGTTTGCCAGATTTATTCGTTATACAAAATTGGTTGGCGTTTGTACATGTTTTGTATTGTGAAAAGTTAAAGTTTACAGGGCCATAACTTTTGAACCGGGGGTTCTGTGCCTTAAATATGGTACCGCTGAACTCAGTTCGCCGAAATCTATAAAATAAGCTGTTTTTCATTAAATTACTTCTAGGCGTCCGTCAATATTCCATACTTCCGCCATATACGTCATGGTCGCACCGGATAGGTACCTAAAATGTCTTAGCCCGATATTTGCATATTTTGATAAAATTTTTATAGTACAATATTCTTGCTATAATATGTTATAACTTTGTTTCTACAGAGTCTTAGTATTGACAAGGCTTCTTGAAGTGTTGTATAGGTTTTAGCAGTTTGAACAAAATTGACATATACGCCGAAATAAAAATTGAAAAATTGAAGCTAACAATTATTGATTTTAACTCAGTATAATGCTTCAAAGAGTACACAAATTTATATTCTATATTCGGTTAATTCAGCCCTATCCCTGAGAAAAATGTTTGCTCACTAGAAAATTTTCAATCGTGGTCATAAGGCATTGAAAACCCTTGTATGTCCCTCCTGAAAATTTCTAACCCCCTGGTATGGTGAGCTCGCTACGGACCTGCTGTGGGCTTTAAGCTAACAATTTTGTAACCACTTTTGTTTTAGCAGAAAAAATAGGTTTAACAAATTTATATAACTTTCTTCAGATCCTCATCGGCGTCAACCGCCACCCGGGCCATCCAATCCAAGAGCACAGCGTCCAGCACCTTCGCCAAAAAACAACGATTTCTTGACTCCGCCATTCTTTAATCTTGCCGAACGGCGTCGTGTAACCGCAACAGCAACTTGCGGTCTCGAACAGCCATCCGGCCGTCCGATCAGAGAAATGTATTGCGACTTGACCGGTGCGAATCAACATATACCACAACATGCGCAACGGCAACACCACCGTCAACAGTCGCGATTTCGGTATGATGTCGATAGAAATGTGGCGAACGATGCCGAAGACGAACGGTTGCAAGAGTTGCGTCGCGCTGAAGACGAAGCGTTGGCGACTGTGCATGTGGTTAAGGTTGGTTGTGGCTTGGACGGCCTTACAAGAAGCCAGGGATTAACCGGATATATACTAAAAATACGTACCTGTAATGAAACTTCAATTGTAATCACGCTTAGTGGTATTTGTTATAATTTGTTACGTGTTAATTTTGTTGATATTGGATCAGCCAATGTCTGTTTATATAGTTTTGCGTGTGTAATGAATAAATTTTAATAATGTGACCATTTTTGTCATATTTGTAGGGTGGTCAAAATTGTGAATACTGCGACGCTCGGTATCCAGATTTGTTTCATCGACCGTCGAATCTGGTGGACGGAACAAATCGACACTGGCAGTCGCCGCCGTTAACGCGTGGAATGCATTTTAATGAAGTCAATCTCACGATACATTTTGAACAGGTAAAAATGGATACGTATTGTGATTATGGCTAATGTAAAGATCAAAGGCGGAACAGTAGTATAGACGATTGTGATTATGGCTAATGTAAAGATCAAAGGCGGAACAGTAGTATAGACGATTGTGATTATGGCTAATGTAAAGATCAAAGGCGGAACAGTAGTATAGACGATTGTGATTATGGCTAATGTAAAGATCAAAGGCGGAACAGTAGTATAGACGATTGTGATTATGGCTAATGTAAAGATCAAAGGCGGAACAGTAGTATAGACGATTGTGATTATGGCTAATGTAAAGATCAAAGGCGGAACAGTAGTATAGACGATTGTGATTATGGCTAATGTAAAGATCAAAGGCGGAACAGTAGTATAGACGATTGTGATTATGGCTAATGTAAAGATCAAAGGCGTAACAGTAGTATAGACGATTGTGATTATGGCTAATGTAAAGATCAAAGGCGGAACAGTAGTATAGACGATTGTGATTATGGCTAATGTAAAGATCAAAGGCGGAACAGTAGTATAGACGATTGTGATTATGGCTAATGTAAAGATCAAAGGCGGAACAGTAGTATAGACGATTGTGATTATGGCTAATGTAAAGATCAAAGGCGGAACAGTAGTATAGACGATTGTGATTATGGCTAATGTAGGTAAAGATCAAAGGCGGAACAGTAGTATAGACGATTGTGATTATGGCTAATGTAAAGATCAAAGGCGGAACAGTAGTATAGACGATTGTGATTATGGCTAATGTAAAGATCAAAGGCGGAACAGTAGTATAGACGATTGTGATTATGGCTAATGTAAAGATCAAAGGCGGAACAGTAGTATAGACGATTGTGATTATGGCTAATGTAAAGATCAAAGGCGGAACAGTAGTATAGACGATTGTGATTTGGCTATGTAAAGATAAAGGCGGAACAGTAGTATAGACGATTGTGATTATGGCTAATGTAAAGATCAAAGGCGGAACAGTAGTATAGACGATTGTGATTATGGCTAATGTAAAGATCAAAGGCGGAACAGTAGTATAGACGATTGTGATTATGGCTAATGTAAAGATCAAAGGCGGAACAGTAGTATAGACGATTGTGATTATGGCTAATGTAAAGATCAAAGGCGGAACAGTAGTATAGACGATTGTGATTATGGCTAATGTAAAGATCAAAGGCGGAACAGTAGTATAGACGATTGTGATTATGGCTAATGTAAAGATCAAAGGCGGAACAGTAGTATAGACGATTGTGATTATGGCTAATGTAAAGATCAAAGGCGGAACAGTAGTATAGACGATTGTGATTATGGCTAATGTAAAGATCAAAGGCGGAACAGTAGTATAGACGATTGTGATTATGGCTAATGTAAAGATCAAAGGCGGAACAGTAGTATAGACGATTGTGATTATGGCTAATGTAAAGATCAAAGGCGGAACAGTAGTATAGACGATTGTGATTATGGCTAATGTAAAGATCAAAAACAAAAAAGGCGGAACAGTAGTATAGACGATTGTGATTATGGCTAATGTAAAGATCAAAGGCGGAACAGTAGTATAGACGATTGTGATTATGGCTAATGTAAAGATCAAAGGCGGAACAGTAGTATAGACGATTGTGATTATGGCTAATGTAAAGATCAAAGGCGTAACAGTAGCATAGACGTATTCATTGCGTATTCGTAAGCCTAAGCCTAAGCCGAAGAATGAGTTTATACCTAAACTAAGCCTAAGCGTAAATTTTTTTGCAACATATCGTAACAAGTAGGATTAAAATTAAAATGTCAAAATTCCGATTCCGATTTATTGGGCAATCGGAATCGGAACTCGTTTTGAATTGGAATTCAAATCGGAAACGGAATTCCGGTTGCACCCTGAGGGATTCGATAGCTGTTTACCCTAAGGTAATCTGGCATTGCACCAGAAGAGAAGTTTGGCCTAGGCCAATTAGTAACTGGCTTGAATTGCAGATTGATATACGACATACGTATATGAGTCATATCCATCCATAGCATCGGTTCACTGTGTTTTCTTTATTTTTAGAAAGAAGTCTAAATTTGACACCCTTAAGCTTAAACCACTTGTTAAGTTAGGTGCAAAACTATTTTATTTAATTTATAATCTATAAATTACGTAGTCTTATATCCGAATATATATAAAATATACATATATATTTATATATATTTTTATATATATGTATGCATGTATATATGTTGTTCATTTGCGGAAATGAAAACTATTGAAAACGAACAGCTTAAATTGATTTTTAACACTTTTTTGCAGGAAAAGATGAAACATATTATGAAATATTTGTATTATATACAGATCCGAAACAACTATCCTCCCCATTCGACCCCATTTGGCGGCCTCCAGCCTAACCGGTTAAACCAGAAACCACCTAAGTTTTAAAATGTATCTGGCTTCTCTCGCTCGCTTCGCTCGTGAAGTTTGGGGTCCCCACCATAGAGTTTGGCAGACGCTGCCACCCCTAACAGCTCCGGCACTTGTGATATATAAATACGATTTAATCCGATTCCAAGTATTTTTAGTATAATATTTTATACGTACGTTCGAACGGTACGATTAGTTTTTTTGCTTCGGTGTAAACTTCTGAGATATTTAATGATTATGAGGATTTTGAATAAAAAACTAACGCAGCTGTCAAGTTTTACAAAAGCTTTTAAGAAAGAATCGTAGACAATATTTGCATTATTTTCAATACTTTATTCACGGAATATACACGGCTGTGACTGACTGAGATTTTGCGCCTCCCCAGCTGTGTGACTTAAAAGTCTACCGGTAATTATTGTATAGTTTTCATTGCCAAGGTTCGTCAACAAAGTAGCTTAAGTGGAAAGTTATTGACAGCACAATTACATTTGTGTATACTCAATGGCGTAGCCGGGATTTAAATATATATATCCATGTTTAAATGTTTTTGATGAGACAGAAAAAATCGTATATATACGTATTTTGAGCAACGTTCCAGCGCATAAGTATTAACAAAGTCTGGACAGCGCATAGTACAGTATATTGATTAACTGTAACAAACGTATTTGTGGCATCTGTATTTCTACATATCTACTCTTGATTAGAATTTGTACATATGGGAAGTACGTTGTATAGCATTCTTCCTAACTTTTCCAAATTCTGTGATCAGTAAACTTTAGACTCGCTTAAGAACAATCATGGTAAAAATTTAATATACCAGCAGTCCAGCAAGTATCAGAGTTCCATATTCGTACAACTGTGTTGACACTGGTGGATCCAGAGGGAGGCGGGCGGAGGAAGTACGCCCCCCCGCCAGAAATTTTTTTGTGTTAAAATGGTAAGGGTCCCCCTACCTTACAATTTTTTTACCTCAGAAAATTTTAAAACGCTTGTACTATCGTGATGATAAACTTAGGAAAAAGTAAACGTACTATTTTTTGTGACTAATTTGCTCTGCCAGTTTCAATGTGTCCTCGTTTGCAACATTTTTAAACTTCTATGCATGAGGTTGTTTGCAACAGTATATATAAATGTTACTATTTGCTATATAGACTGCAGTTGCAACATACATATGACATACGAATATATAGCGTAGCACCTAAATTCTTTTATAGGTAAAACTAAGCCTTATTTGAATACTGAAATATTTTGCGTTGTTATTTGACAATACCTTTGGTACCGAACAGATTTGATTCGCCATGACTCATTTTGGCAAGACAAATATAATCTTATTGCAGAGCAACAATTGTTGTTCATGTTATAGTGTAGCACATGTTAAAATTTGTCTGCATTTTTAAAATTAAGATCGAAAAATGCGCCGGTTTTCTTGGTGTTTCTCAAAAATTTCAATGAATATTTTGTAGATTATCCTTTTTTGGGCCAATGTTATTCTTTTAGGCCTTTTAGGTACAGTAAATTATTTAAGAGCGATATTCCTAAGGCTAAGCGTTACAAAAACGTATTCCAACCAAGCCTAAGCGTTACAAAAGCATAAAGCCTAAGCCTAAGCGTTGGTCCAAGACGTACTTAAGCCTGGAAGTCGTTGCAAAAGCCCATTCCTAACTTAGAAACAAAGGCAGTCTTGTCTAATGTAAGCCTACTTATGTATTAATAAACGATTTACCAAACCGGACGGCCGTAAAGTAACATGGACCCGCTTTTGTATAAAAACCAATTTGCAATTATACATGTACCCTGCTCAAAAAAATCAAACGACGTACAAATAACAAATTCTGCTAGGAAAATTTTATACCCGTCTCGCCTATAAATTGCCATGTCCGCTGTTCCCTCTGCTGTTAATTTGCGGCTTGCGGGTTTGATATACTTTTCACCACACTCTAACTTCATCGACCTACTTTGTGCATCTACGACAATTCATCGACCGACAACTTGTCGCCCAACTGTGTCCTCTAAAGCCAATGAATAACTATCAATGTAAAGCACAATTTTAAGCGTAATCCTCAGCCTAAGCATATAATGATAGGCGATAAATTGTCGAGTCGATGGAAATTTGTTTATTACAAGTTGCCGAGCAACGAGTTGTCGGTCGACTCAAATGTCGTGAACCATTACTTTTGTCCCTCTCGTCAAAATGCGTCAACGTGGTGCAATAATTATTCAACAACACAATCCTCGATATATATGAAGTTTAGAGTTGCCGTGTACATCACTGTATAATTGCAAATATGGTTGTCTATACAAAAGCGGGTCCATGTTACTTTTACGGCCGTCCCGGTTTCTGGTGGCTCTGTAAAACAGTAGGCTTACATTCAAGACTGCATTTTTTGCTTAAGTTTAGGAATACGCTTTTGCAACGCTTAGGCTTAGGAATACGCTTTTACAACGCTTAGGCTTAGGCTTACGCTTTTGTAACGCTTAGGCTTAGGAATACGCTTTTGTAACGCTTAGGCTTAGGAATATCGCTCTTTAATCTACTGTTACGGCCCTAAAAGTAATAACATTGGCCCAAAACAGGATAATCTACAATATATTCATTGAAATTTCTGAGAAACACCAAGAAACCCGGCGCTTTTTCGATTTAATTTTAAAAATGAGACAAATTTTCACTCGCTCGCTACACTATAACATGACAACAATTGTTGCTCTGCAATAAGATTATACTCTTGTCCCGAAATGAAGTCATGGCGACATCCCTATTACAAATCGGTATTGTCGAATAACGTAACGCAAAATATTTCAGTATTCAAGGACACTTAATTTTACCTCAACTATACACAAGATATTGCAACTACGCTATATATTCGTATGTCATATGTATGTTGCAACTGCAGTCTATATCGCAATAGTAACATTTATATATATACTGTTGCAAACAACCTCATGCAATTGCAAGTTTAAAATGTTGCAAACGAGGACACATTGAAACTGGCAGACAAATTAGTCACAAAAATAGTACGTTTACTTCCTAAGTTTATCATCACGATAGTACAAGCGTTTTAAAATTTTCTAAGGTAAAAAAATTGTAAGGTAGGGGGACCTTACCATTTTAACACAAAAAAATTTCTGGCAGGGGGGGGCGTACTTCCTCCGCCCGCCTCCCTCTGGATCCACCAGTGTCAACACAGTTGTACCGAATATGGAACTCTGATACTTGCTGGACTGCTGGTATATTAAATTTTTACCATGATTGTTCTTAAGCCAGTCTAAAGTGTACTGATCACAGAATTTGGAAAAGTTAGGAAATGCTATACAACGTACTTCCCATATGTACAAATTCGAATCAAGAGTAGATATGTAGAAATACAGATGCCACAAATACGTTTGTTACAGTTAATAAATATACTGTACTATGCGACTGTCCAGACTTTGTTAATACTTCTGCGCTGGAACGTTGCTCAAAATACGTATATATATACGATTTTTTCTGTCGCATCAAAAACATTTAAACATGGATATATATACCTTTAGATCACGGCTACGCCATGAGTATACACAAAATGTAACTTTGTGCTGTTAAATAACTTTCCACTTAAGCTACTTTGTTGAGGAACCTTGGCGATGAAAACTATACAATAATTACCCGTAGACTTTTAGTCACACAGCTGGGGAGGCGACAAATCTCAACCAGTCAGTCACAGCCGTGTACATTCCGTGAATAAAGTATTGAAAATACATGCAAATATTGTTTACGATTCTTTCTTTGGAGCTTTTGTAAAACTTGACAGCTGCGTTATTTTTTATTCAAAATCCTTCATAATCATTTTAAATATCTCAGAAGTTCACACGAAGCAAGAAAACTAATCGAACCCGTCGAACTAACGTATGGAAATATTATACTCAAAAATACTTGGGAGTCGGATTAAATCGTATCCTAATATATCACAAGTGCCGGAGCTGTCTAGGGGTGGCGGCATTGTTTGGCCAAACTCTCTGGTGGGGACCCTAACTTCACGAGCAAAGCGGCGGAGAGAAGCCAGATACATTTTAAAACTTAGGTGGTCTTCTGGTTTAACCGGTTAGGCTGCAGGCCGCCGAATGGGTCGAATAGGAAGCATAGTTGTTTCGCTATCGGAGATAAATAAATAGTTCTATATGTTTCATTTTTTCCTGCACAAAAAAGTGCTAAAAATCAATTGAATTTGTTTGTTTTAAATAGATTTCATTTACCCTAATGAAAAATATATATACATATATACATGCATATATATAAATATAAATATATATATTCAGATATAAGACTAAGTAAATTATAATTATAACGAAGATAAGATAATGTTGCACCTTATGTAAACAAGTGGTTTAATAATTAAGGGTGTCAAATTTAGAACTTCTTTCTAAAATAACAGAGAAAACACAGTAAACCGATGCTATGGATATGACTTATATACGTATGTCGTATATCAATCTGCAAATCAAGCCAGTTACTAATTGGTCTAGGCCGAACTTCTATTCTGGTGCAGTGGCAGATTAGCTGAAGGAAAACAGCTAATTGAATAACCAGGGTGCAACCGCAATTCCATTTCCGATTTGAATTCCACTTTATATCCCATTCGATTTTTTTTGCCCAATCAATCGGAATCGGAATTCTTTAACATTTTAAATCTTCCAATTTTTTCTCTCTCTCCCCCCCCCCCCCCCCCTTTCCTTAGGCTGAGGCTTACGCATACGACTAATCAATCCGCCCAGACCACCGCTTCGCCTTTGATCTTTACATTAGCCATAAATCCCAATCGTTGATACCACCTGTTCCGCCTTTAATCTTTACATTAGCCATAATCACAATCGTGTATACTCCTGTTCCGCCTTCTAGCTTTACATTAGCCATAATCACAATTGACCATACCACCGTTCCGCCTTTGATCTTTACATTAGCCATAATTACAATCGTTGATAAACCACTGTTTCGCCTTCTACCTTTAACATCCGTCATAACCACAATCGTCATACCACTGTTCCGCCTTTGATCCTCTACATTAGCCATAATCACAATCGTCTATACTACTGTTCCGCCTTTGATCTCTACATTAGCCAAAGAACCCACCATAGTATACGTAACTGAACGAAGCAATGACATACAAC